>OFHU01002916.1:0-123699 GCA_900245905.1 Lacerta viridis
GGAAGTTGACCCAAATCCTCCAGCAGCAGTTGAAAAGGTTCCCCCCCCAGCTTTATCAAATGGCCCCAACAGAGCCTGGCTTAAAATTAAAAGCTTCCCCTACCAGAGGGAATATATGTGACTTTAATAACTGAAATGTGTTTTTACTTTCTATTACAAGGGTCAAAAGGTTTCTAAACAAACCCAATTTATCAATTATTTAGAGCTGATTTCTTCTGAAGTGGTATTTCTAAGATATTATTTGGTGGAGAAATTCAATGTTCTAAGACCAGCCACAGCATTTTATTCATAACAAATTTCTCTGAAACTGAATTTGCTGGGGCAACTTAATTTCCCCACTATCGTGTTTGCACTGCAGAAATATCAACTGAAGTGTTATAGGGACTAACGAGTGGACTTTTTCGGAGAGAAATCCCATATAAGCAATGCTTATTCAGCACCACCCCTGCTTGCTGTTTATTGCTTAAGAAATGAAGTAGTTGATTGTGTTTGGAGGAGAATTTCTTTAGGTGCGCCAATATTCTCGTGGGTGGGTGAGGGGGGAACACCACACACAGAGAACGACAAAGCAGAGACACCTTTAAAAGCCATGGAACAATATCTAAAACCACACCGTGTCACCCAAGCGGCAAGCAAAAGCCAGATAGCCACCAGAGGTTGTGTTAAAATACATTTTGAAATGAATGCACACAACTTTCTCAATGCGGGGACTTTCCCACCCCACAAACTACGTACAACATTTTATTTAGTGTGAGGAACAAAATGAATGTAAACGCAGAAAGTGGCCATTTTCTCTCCCTAACGGAGTCCACAGACCATGTAAATACTGTGTTTATTATATAGCTAAACACACATTGGGTTTCTGCCTAAAGACTGCCATTCGATGCTGGCAGAAGATTTTACGGAACAGTTCATAAATTCATGGGAAGCCCTGTTAAATGAAACCAACCATCCAGGGGCTGACATTCTGCCATCTTTCAAAACCTGCCTTCCCAGCAGTAAAAAAAGTGCACGTTTATTTGTGCAGGAAAGTATGAAGCAGAAATGAAATCTAGGTGTTATATAAGGCAATTAATTATTTTTAAGGAAAATAATTTGTCCACTGAACGCGCCAAAAAGGGGAAATAGATACTGGCCTGTATCTGTAAATGAAAAAAAGATATGGTAGAGCACACCCTTTTGCATGCAGAGTGTATGCACCAGGTTCAATTTCTGGGGGCTCTGGGTAGGTCCGTGAACATATTTGGATTCTTGAATGAATGCTGTGGGTGCCACCACTTCAAATCTCTTCTCTTCCCCTTCCATCGGGTCAGCCCCCCTGGGACACAAAAATGGTGAAATAGCATGTGTATAGTTAAAGCTATGGTTTTCCCAGTAGTAATGTACGGAAGCGAGAGCTGGACCATAAAGAAGGCTGATCGCGAAGAATTGATGCTTTTGAATTATGGTGCTGGAGGAGACTCTTGAGAGTCCCATGGACTGCAAGAAGATCAAACCTATCCATTCTCAAGGAAATCAGCCCTGAGTGCTCACTGGAAGGACAGATCCTGAAGTTGAGGCTCCAGTACTTTGGCCACCTCATGAGAAGAGAAGACTCCCTGGAAAAGACCCTGATGTTGGGAAAGATGGAGGGCACAAGGAGAAGGGGACGACAGAGGATGAGATGGTTGGACAGTGTTCTCGAAGCTACTAACATGAGTTTGGCCAAACTGCGGGAGGCAGTGAAGGATAGGCGTGCCTGGCGTGCTCTGGTCCATGGGGTCACGAAGAGTCGGACATGACTGAATGACTGAACAACAACAAGCATGTGTGAAAAGGACATGGAGTTGAAAGAGGACTCTTCCATCTTCCTCCTCCAGGTCTCTGTACTTTCCAAAGGTCCTCCGGATGTCGCTGGCTTCAACCTCTGTCAGCCCCAGCTAGCCTAGGCAATTATCACAGAGACAACGGTGGGCGAAAGTCCAATGACATCTGGAGGGCCACAGGTTCAAACCTGTTCAAACATATGCCAGCTTGGCAGAAACCTACAAATCAACCCTGTAAGGTAGGCCAGTGTCATGATCATCAATTTGCAAATGGGAAAATGGGAATGACAGAGGTGGTGGCATGCCTAAGACCACCTGCTAAATTTATGACAAAGGTTCCTGTCAAGGAGGTTTGATTTTGAATTCTTCATTATTTTGTAGTTAAGAGAGTTATATAGTGAACATACTGAACGGCCTTGCTAGACCAAGCCATGATGATATTATTTTTAGGTGGCTGAATGGCTTTGTTCTTCTTAATATTATTGTATCATTGCTCATGTTTTCTAATGTAACTAATCTGAAACTTATTTGTATACCACCCCGAGACCCATTTTTGTTTTTATATTGTATGTCATGGGAGGGCATGATGCAATAACCATGCCTTGTTTATCTCCAGCATCCACCAGTTAGAGGTCTATTGCCTCTAATGATGGAATGCTCTGTTTGACTAATTCAAGGTTTCCCAAACTGTGGTCTGCAGATCACCAGTGGCCTGAATCTTCACTTAGGTGGCTGACAGCACGTAATCATTCCCACAATTGGCAGAAAAGCCATTAAGTGGTCTGCCAAGATCCTCAACAATTTTAAAGTGGCTTGTGGGAAAATGGTTGGTGAACATGGAACTAATTTCAGTTTATTATTTGACTAATGGCCACCTACTTTTCCATACAGTGGTACCTCGCAAGACGAATGCCTTGCTAGACGAAAAACTCGCTAGACGAAAGGCATTCGCTAGCGAAAGGCTGTCTCGCAAGACGAATTTTCCTATGGGCTTGCCTTGCAAGACGAAAAATTTCTGCGATTTTTTTCCCCTTCGTCAAACCGCTCTTCTCCCGTTGGTGCTTCGCAAGATGAAATTTTCGCTATATAACAGCACTCGCAGAACGAATTAATTTCGTCTTGCGAGGCACCACTGTATATTTGTCTGATCCCATTCCTCACTCCCCAAAATTTAAGCTTGTGGTCATTATCATTATCTTGCACTGATGAATTCAGTAAATTTTATACATTTTAAGACTTGGCAAGATGCAATCATGTCTCTCTTTCTGGGATTTTTAATTTTGGGTCTGTTCTTTGAGCAGCTTTCTCCAGGTTTATTCCAGATTGTGGACATTTAGGCTATTGCAAGTGGGTCATGTAATATTCATTTGGTGTAGGGTTTAGTTTAGTTTAGTTAATCATGACATAATTCATCTTAGCATACCAAGTAAAATGACTGAGTCTGGTTATAGTTCCTATAAAAAAATAATCACAATATTAATATGTTGATGTTACATGTTTTATTTTGCCTCAAGTGCAAAGCACTGTTAACAGATCAGCTGCTTTCGGCCAGTGACTTGTGCAACTGTAGAATATTTCCTCCCAAATTGGGCACTTGGAGAAGTTTGCCAGCTGTTTTTCCTGGCAGAAGGGTTCCTACTACTAAATACACTTATGAATAGCTCTAAAAATCAGTGTTGAATTGGCTTCATGAACTGTAGGGACTGTGTTTCAGAAGGAGTATGATATCCCCTTGGATATCTTCAGAGGCACTATTGATTTGTTCCAGAGAAAGCCTTTTCTGTCCTTATGATGTCTGTGACATAGCAGAACAATACAAAGGCCTCGATAGCACAGAAGGCAAAGGTGAAAAGTTAGTGTTGCAATGAGTTATAGGAAATTATTGGAAGATGTTCTCCACAGAAAAAAATCTCCAATTAATTCATTTAATTGTTTGTAAAACCTTTAGATGCCATCCCACCATTCTGAATTGCGACTCACAATACTGCTAGATTCCCCAGAGGAACAAGTAGAGCTTGTAATGGATCAAGGATGAATTCTGCCACGGTCTAATGGAGAATTGCCTTCACAAGGCAGTTCATTTTTGCCTTACTGTTAGAATGAGCCGCTCTGCTCTGGAACATGTGGAGTTGTTTTATGCATTGGGGTAAAAGAGCCAGTTCACATGCAATGTATATGGTCATGACCCAAAGACAAGAGGAGATTTTATTTTTGCTTACACTCTGCCTTATGGATTCCAGCATTGTTCAAAGCGAAGAGTTCTTTAAATGAAATAAGCAAAGGATCCTCTTACTGGATGATAAATGGGATAAGAGCAAAACAGAGAGGTCAGGCTTGATATAATTAATCCCACACTTACATCAGATATGCACAGCTTCCTACTTACACTTTAGGAATTAAAAAGAGAGAGAGAGAGAGAGAGCAACAGAAAAAAACTGGAAGAAATTACAAAGGATGGAGGTGAACTTTTGTGTGCCACAATGATATTACAACTGCGTCACAAGGTATTGCATATGTGGGTATGGGTGTATAATCTGCTTTCTTTTTACTGTTTCGTAGGCCCTTCTGCCTAAGACAAACAAGTTGTGATGGGAATACACTGATTCAACATATGACTCTCTGTCTGTCTGTCTGTCTATTGATCAATTGATCAAACAGAATATCTACAGAATTAGTTGAATGTACATTCACATCACATGTGAATGATGATAACCTCAAAAGGAATATCCAAAAACAGATAGATACAGGGCTTTTTTTCCCCCAGCTGGAACTCACCATAACTCAGTTTCAGCACCTCTCAGGTTGGCATTATAAGAGAACAAGGGAGGTGTTCATGGTGAGCTCCGGCACCTCTTTTTCTAGAAAAATATCATTGCGTAGATAGAAAGATAGATGGATAGATAGAAAGATAGATGAAATATTTCATTTAAAGCAGGGGTCAACAACCTTTTTCAGCCATGGGCCGGTCCACTGTCCCTCAGACCTTGTGGGGGGCCGGACTATATTTTGGAAAAAAAAAATAAATGAACAAATTCCTATGCCCCACAAATAACCCAGAGATGCATTTTAAATAAAAGGACACATTCTACTCATGTAAAAACACGCTGATTCCCAGACCATCCATGGGCCGGATTGAGAAGCCGATTGGGCCTTAGGTTGCCTACCCCTGATCTAAGGGGTTATTTTACTTTATTTTATTTTATTTCTTTTTCTATCTGACTGGGTTGCCCCAGCCACTTTGGGAGGCTCCGAACAGCATATTAAAAACACGATTATTTTATTTTATTTCTTTTTCTATCTGACTGGGTTGCCCCAGCCACTTTGGGAGGCTCCGAACAGCATATTAAAAACACGATAAACAGCTAGACAGACAGACAGACAGACAGCTGATAAAAGATTTCATTCTGGTGTAAGTTAGAGAGTTTTCAGACATGGAAATACCGGGCACTAAGCTCTTCTGCTGACTGCACTGAAGGTGCCAGGCACAGCTGGCTCTTAAGGGTGGACCAGTGTGCAGGGGCAAAACTAGGCTGTATTTCACCTGGGTCAAAGACCCATTTTTGCACCCACCCACAGGCATTTGCATGTGCATGTGCACGCGCGCACCCACCCACCCACATACACATACAGGCTGGGAGCCTCAATGGTGCCTCTCTAAAGGCTTCAGAGGCTTAATCCCAGGCAAAAAAACCTCCCCAAAGCTATGGTACTGCCAGGGTGGAAGCATCTGCCAGTGAGGCTCTGCCCACTCAGATGCCCACAATTGGGCAGTTTAAAATAGGGACTTTGGTAGGCAATACCACCCTGCAATGCAGTCAACCAGATGGTTTTCAACAGCCAGCCATGCATGTAAGTTCTGGCTGCTGAGAATAGTGGTTGGCCCACAATGGGCTGCAACTGCTGCCTTCATGGAGCAGGGTAAGTGGCCATTTCAAGCTGGGGCCTCCTGCACAGCTATGCCCTTACCAAATCAATATCTCTACATACAGTGGTACCTTGGTTCTCAAACTTAATCCGTTCCAGAAGTCCCCTTTCCAAAACCAAGATGGCTTTCCCATAGAAAGTAATGCAAAATGGATCAATCCGTTCCAGACTTTTAAAAGCAACCCCTAAAACAGCATTTTAACGTGAATTTTACTATCTAACGAGATCATTGATCCATAAAATGAAAGCAATAAACAAGGTACTGCAGTTACACAACCAACCAATCGGTAGCTGAACTGGGTTCAACATAGTCACAAAAACAAAACGAAAAAGAGCCGCAGAAACAAAAATGCAAAATAAATACCAAAAACAGACAGACTTCAGCGTAACACTCAGAACGGAAGTGTGGCACTCAATTCGGAAGCGTAACACTCAGAACAGAGCACGTTCGGCTTCCGAAAAAAGTTCGCAAACTGGAACACTTACTTCCGGGTTTGCAATATTTGGGTTCCAAGTTGTTGGAGTACCAAGGCGTTTGAGAACCAAGGTACAACTGTACATTGATACTGAGAATGTTCAGGGTTTGATTCCAGCTCCCCCCCTTTTTTGGAAGATGCTAAGATCAGCCCCAGCCAAAATGACATTTGTAGACCTCAGAAGAAGCCATGAGCCTTTGTGAAAAGGAATAATCTTCCCTCTCTAGGCATTATAAAGTTTTCCCCCCACCCTGTGCAGGACAAAAGAGATAAGGGATCTGTTTGCCACTCATTTGCTGCTCATTGGTGTACAAATGGCGTCATGCAAAGGAAAGGAGCAATGAAGAAACACAACCGATTGCTTTTATGCTGGGACCTTTTCCTTCTTCACAATTAAATATAATTCAGAGCAAAACCCATCACAGTCAGCCCCAGTATAAACCACATTTTTCCTCCCTTTGAGCAGGTTTCATGATGAGAAGTGGCTACAGCCCAGGCGATGCCTGAAATCACTCCTCTGGGCTGGGAGCTTGAATAAATGGAAGGCTGGGTGGTGATGGTGGGGGTGGGGGAGAAATAGCAGCCTTTCCCAACGAAGCATACCCTTGCAATCTGGCGCATTTCCTTACGTGGCCTTGCACAGGCTTATAAACCATTGGAATCAATTTCTTTTAAAAACACGTTTTTCAGAAACTTATTACGCACTTTAGAGATATATTATATACCTTCAGCGGCAAAAGAAGAAAAATTACAGGTGCAAAAGCAACCCATTTTTCTCACTGCTGAAAATGATGCTGTGTACTAGTCACAGGGGAACAGTAAAAATTACACTCTAACAGCAACAGGGCAGAAACCCACAAAGCCACCGCAGAGCGAGTGGCACAGCCAGGCAGCGCTCTAATAAATCAAGATAATTCTCTGCCTGCCTTGAACTTAGACCCGACTACAATTCACTGGTACAGCGGGGAGAGGGAGGGGAGGGGAGGGGAGTGGGGGGAAAGTCTGTTAGAGGAATTCAGCTTTACTGGGGGGACGTGATTAGTCACTGGCCAGATTGAGCCTCGATTGCATCTAAATGGTCCACTTTATGAACCATTTATCTTCTGCTCAGACCATTTTCATTACACCAAAAAGTGATGCTGAGCTACCAGCTGTAAGATACAGCCTGGTGAAAATTAATAACCTTTTCTCCCCCCTTATATGCGATCCAACCTCCTGCAGAACTCCTGCATATGTGAGCAGGAGCATTTATCCCTGTTTTGTTGCTATTTGATCCCGGCGTTCCCTGGCAGTCTTTCAATTTTCTCAAGTCTCTTAGCCTTTGCCCCCTGTTTCGCTTTTGCAACACAAACAATTCATCTGTGCATTTAAAATTCTCTTAGCGCCCTGACATCAGGATATAGCCTTAGAGCAGGGAGCAGTTTACGGAGGGGGGGGAAGGGGCTCTTATTAATTCCTCTGTCCTGCCTTCCTGCTAAAATATAGGGATCTTGAGATTACTGCTGGGTCCCTTAAAGACCATTTAGAGCAGTGCAATTTTAAAAGGAGACCTTTATTAATACCTGCTTAGGCTACTGACTGTGGGAGGGCAGAGGAGGTCTGGCTGTGATGGAAGATAGTCTCTTAGTGAGGGCATCACGTGACTGATAATTCACCAACAGACCTACAGAGGCTTCTGTAGCTGCAAAGATATATGCTGATATGATTACAATAACACACAATGAAATTATGGAGTATTAATGGTGCTTAACCACTGTCAGGAATTAAGCAGAATTAACACGAGTCTTTCTTTGAGCAGACATAGTTTTGATAGGGCTGATTAAGGATTTGGCTATCTGAGGAAGCTCATTATAGTATTAATTAGGATACAATGAGCACCAAACTGTGTTGTTTTGGCAGATTTCTGCATGGAACTACACAACTGGGAAGAGCTTAAAACACACACACACACACAAGGAAGCTGCTGCTGCTGCTGCTGTTACCATTAATTGCTTGCTAATAGAAGATCTCAAAGTGGTTTGCAATACACATACCCCCTCCACAAAAACTTAATAGACACAAATAAACATAAACACAAATACAAATACATGAACATTATCATTGTACCTAAACATCAGGGCTGGCCCACAGCATTTTGTTGCCTGAGCAAACCAGAAAATGCCCCCGCCCCAAAAGCATCATTCCTACAAAAAGAAAACAGGGTTTTATGACAACACAAGACTTCATCCCATTCTTAGCTATATCACAAGCCCTTCAGAATTCAGAAAAACAATATGGATAACTCCTCTATCCCAGTCAGCCATAACTTGGGCAGTACTGTATTGCTATTTTACAAAGTCCACTAAGTGTGACATCACCACATGCACCCTCCCTGCAGTCACCTCCAAGCTGCTGGGAGGGGAGGGGTGGGACCCACGCTCAGCCATCAACCCAGGCGTAGCATCAGTAGCCCCTGCCAAGCCTCCTTTCTGCCCCCCTGGCTTCCACTGGCAGTGGCAGCCGCCGCTGCTGCCGGTCAAAGTGAGGCACACACCACTACCATCTTGGGCTGCTTGGAAACACTTTACAAGTGTGCCCACAAACAACATACCAAAGAACATGGTTTGTGCAAGTGTCTGGAGGGGAGAGGAGAGGAGAGAGAACCAGGGGTGTCCTACTGTGGATGCACTTGCTTCCTTGCGGAGTGGGCAGATCTAGGGCAGATCTGCTGGGAAAGTAATGAAGCTCCCAGAGGAGCCCCAGAAGCGACTTTAGTCCACATTGCTTTTAAATTTTGGGTCAAGTGGACCCAGTTTGAGTTGCACGACTCAAACTGATTAATTTTTTGTTGCATATATTTCAACAATCCCAGAGTTTGAGAGTCAGTAGCACAGGTGTTGTAAAGGTGAAGTAGACTTTTCTACAGTTCTGAGTATTATTTATGTGTGTGAGATATAATCTGAATATATGAATTTATAAATGCACTTTTTGTTTAAAGAAGAATTCGAGAAAACTTTAAAAATTATTAAGGAAAAAAAAAAGTAAAGGTGAAGTAGACTGTTCTCTGAAGAGCTTAAATTCTTTATGCTCTCTCTTCTACAGGGAGTACAGAGAGAAAACAAACATAACTTTCCATGACAATGATACAATCTCCTTCTTAGAGTACCGGAGTTTCTACTTTCAGCCAGAGCTGTCGATTGGGTTTGAATCTGACTACATTGTCATACCAAATATCTTGGTGTCGGTAAGTGGACTCACACTTGCTGTGATATTTATTTCTAGTTTCTAATTGATTTTGTTTACCTGGGTTTAAACATATGCTGTGCAGTGGGAGGAAACAGAAAGGGTACAATGTGGTTATAGGTTTTCAATTCCCTGAATACTGGCTTTCCATCTTTGTCTTTTAAAAAAAGAAATAAAAAGAAACACCCAAACATCTAGTGCGTATGGCTGAGAAGAGATGCATGAAAGTGTGTAGCCCATTCAGAGCAGCATGTTGAATAGATTTATTGCTTACTAAGGGCTGCAGGAATTTTGATAATCCTACACTAGAAAAAGTCAGAAAGGCCACCAGTTACATGTAGGGAAATCAAGGGATAGTCATGGATTGCATACTTAAAATTGATTCCCCCCCCTTTCCCCATTCCCTGCCTTCAACCTCCCCCCCCCCGAATTACTGTATATACTTGAGTATAAGCTGACCCGAATATAAGCCGAGGCACCTAATTTTACCACAAAAACTGGGAAAACTTATTGACTTAAGCATAAGCCGAGGGTGGGAAATGCAGCAGCTACTGGTAAATTTCAAAAATAAAAATAAATACCAATAAAAGGCTTGGAAAGAAAGGGTCTCTTACAGGGAGGGCTCAGGGGGCAAGGGGGCATATTGTGGGTACGTTTCAGGGGGCAAAGGGGAATATTTTGGTACGGTTTCAGGGGGAGGGGCAGATTCTAGGATGGATTAAGGGGGAAGGGGGCAGATTCTGGGAAGGTTTCAGGGGTGGGTGGGGCATATTTAGGGAGGGCATCAGGGGCAAGGGGGCATATTCTGGGAAAGTTTCAGGGTGGGCAGTTTCTAGGGTGGGCAGAGCTGGGATGGGGGCAGGGGTTAAGAGGGAAGGCTTGGAAAGAAAGAGTCTCTTACAGGGAGGGCTCAGGGGCAGGGGCAGATTCTGGGAGGGAATTAAGGAGGGAAGGGGGCAGATTCTGGGAAGGTTTCAAGGGTGGGTAGTTTCAGGGGTGGGCAGAGCTGGGATGGGGGCAAAAGCAACAGGCTCTCGGGGCTGAGCCGGCTCGCGTTCCTGCTCGAAGCTCCTCCTGCTCCTGCTGCTGCTGCCACCACCACATCTGTTGGCGGGGCGAGGGTAGCTTCTCCTTCCCCACCACCTCGCCGACAGCTGCGAAAGGCACAGGACTGGGAGATTGGTGAGTCGCAGCGCAGTGCTTCTCCGATCCCCCGGTACTGTGCCTTTCCCCTCTGTCGCCAGGGCGGGGGGAAGGGAGAAGCGGCTTCTGCCGCTCGCAAAGGCACACACAGGGGCCTCAAACTGCGGCTCCTGTGCATGTCTTTGCTTTGTGGGTGGCAGCGGTGGCGGCGGGAGGAGCCCTCACCTCCACCGCAGACCGCCTCACCCGAGTATAAGCCAGGGGTGGCTTTCTCAGCACAAAAAGTGTGCTGAAAAAGTTGGCATATACTCGAGTATATACGGTAATACTAGAGGCACACTCCAGTCTTACATCCCATAAAATTTACTTGTAGGTTTTTGAAGAGTAAGATATATCTGCTCCAAAGGTAATATATCTGAATGAGTCACTATTCTGGGTTTCCTGATTGAAATGAGATGAGCCAAGAACACTGACTCCTACAGAGATGTGACAAACTGCCTCTTCTGAGGTAGCTTTCCCAGTTACTTTCATTTACTTTATTTTAAATTACTTACTATTCTGTACATTCCAAGGATAACATATAAAACAACAAAGCAATACAAACACATCATTTTAGATCCACCAGCAAATTCAGAGACACTTCCTATCACATATTAAACCTCTGCCTTACAAACAAAATTAACATCCCCTCTTACATATTTTTACCACATACCCAAATGATTTCATACCTGTTTTAATTTTTATATTTCCTGGGTTGGTGACTATAAGTTCCTGTTCATTTTATATCCATATTGACTGTTCTCATATATACATACAAATTGCAAAAGTCTGCAACCCTAGCTTCCCATACCTGGAAGTAAGCCCTGTTGAATTCAATAAGACTAGCTTCTGAAGTAGAGATGGTTAACATTGTGCTGTTTCCATGGAATGTTTAGCTGTTGTTGCAGTGTGTGTTTAAATATGAGACATGCATAGAAGGTGATTCGTGTATTAGAGAGTTTGCCTGGGGATCAGTTCCCAATACTAGCCAGCAATATGTATCTGTGCCAGACAACATGAGCTCTGCTTACAAGCATCAATGCCTGATAACCTGTCTGCCCTTCTCTCTCCCTTTTCTTCCATCTTTCACAACCAGGCTGCAGCGGTCATGTTGGAGGACATGCCGCGGGGCATTCGGCTGTTTGTCAGCGCCACTTTTGCTGCCTTTGGACAGGGTGCTTTTGTGAACCGGACGGTGGGAGAAATCTTGTGGGGTTACGATGAGCCGCTCATTGACTTCCTGAACAGCATCAAGCCTGGCTTACTTCCCTTCAAAGGGAAATTTGGCTTGTTTGCTGAAGTAAGTAAAACCCTTGGGAGGGAGCCTGGGTCTCTGAAGTTAGTGATGGAGGGGCACGGGGGAAGTCATGAAGGGCAAGGCGGAAATGAGAAGAGGACAATTCTGTAGCAGGTGCCAAGAGAGGTGTGGGAAGCTGCCTCGCTCCAGATCAAACTATTTGCCTGCCTTGCTGAGCCTCGAAGAGAGCTCTCCCCAGTCACCTCCCATCTAATCCTTCCAAGCAGAGGTGTCAGGAATTTAAGGCAAAATATAATTGGTCACAGTTTCATGCCCGTGGTAAAACAAATTAGCATGAGAGGAAGACTGTAGGTCTTGCCAGTAACATGTAATTGAAGACTTAAGAATTGCTTCCTGAAGCAGTCCACGGCAGTGTGTGCAAAAGTAAGGCCGGCTTTGCAAGACATCTCCAGATAAGGAATTTCTGGAAGGCAGGGTTTGCTCCCAGTTTAGGATTACCAGAAGTTTCTGGTTCCCAGGGACAGTCCCCAGATTTGCAGATCTGTCCCCGGACAAATTCCATCCCTGGAATGTCCCCAGATTAGCAAATCTGTCCCCGGGAAACATGGCAGCGGCAGCCTCAGCAGCCCGGAGCCAGCCTGGTAGCGCAGTTGGCTCTGGCTGGCTTCAGGAGCTGCTCGCTGCTGTGTCACAACACATCATAAGGGGACTTCTGGCGAGGTAAAATGGCGGGCGCCATGGCAGCGAGCAGCTCCTGAAGCCAGCCAGAGCCAACTGCGTTACCAGGCAGGCTCCGGGCTGCTGACTGCCGCTGCCATCTCCACTGCCAAAGGGGGACGGGGGAACCCTTTGTTTTGACTGATCAGGGGAGGCTCGCGAGTCGCGGGTGGGTGGCCGTTGCCCAGTTTTTCAAAAACTCTGGGCATTTATGTTTCACAGGGTGCGAAAGAAGGGCTTTGCACCTTTATACAATATGCATGTGTGCTTGAGCCCAGGGTCTTTTGCCCCCACTACTGACTCCCTATTGCTACTCAGCTTCAACAACAACAAAAAAGTGTCCCTGGATTCATTGAAAAAAATCTGGTAACCATATCCTAGCTACTAACGCCTTCTGTTGGCTGCTATGGCGGGTATCAGTGGCAACAGTGCGGTGACTGGTTCAATGTTTCAGTCTAGGGTGCCTCGTACAGAATCAGACTTTTGGTGCATCCAGCTTAACAGTGTTTCTTCCAGCTTCTTCAACCCGGTGCCTGCCAGAAGTTGGATAGCAGTTACCATCAACCCCAGGCAGCTTGGCCAACCTTTGGAAATGAGGTCAAAATGTCTAGAAGGCACCAGATTGGGGAAGACTGCTCTGTTCACATAGGCAACATCCAAATTGGGAGCTAATGTGGCAGAGCGGCTAGAGTGTCGTGCTCATACTTTGGAGACTGAAGTCCAAATCCCTGCTCAGCCATGAAGCACACTGGGTGACCTTGGGCCATTCACCATATGTCAGCCTAACCTGAGTCACAGGATTGCTGTGAGGGCAAAATGGAGGGGAAAGGTGGAGTGTAAATGTAAATGTAATGATAATGATATTGTCAAGGCCTAAGGTCAAGATCTCACCCAGCCCAGCAACCTGGAATCGTTTTAGCTGGCGGTGTCAGGGATTTGGAACATTATGCACAGCTCAGAGGTGCAGCATATACTCTTCCTCTGAGCTATGGCCAACCTTCCTTGCAAACCCTTCTTAAGAGGGCAATGTATGAAGTGGCCTTCCTTCCTGTTCTCTGCTCTAACCCTAACCCTTCTGAAAAGCAGGTGAGCAAGGCATGTTAATAACATATCTTCTCTTTCACTGCAGTTCAACAACTCAAATACGGGGCTGTTCACGGTGTACACAGGCATGGAGAACATCAGCAAAGTCCATATGATAGATTCTTGGAATGGACTGAAAGAGGTAACGGCAAACTGCTCTCTTCGTTGAAACTCCTCTTCCATTGTCTCTCTTTAAAGGCATTCAGATCCTCCTATGCAATCAAGATGTTTTGGCTCTGCTTTTGTCTCCCCAGTGCTGTTTGCTGTCCCATGAACTCAGAACAGAGTCTTCTTTTAATATGGAAGACTTGGCACAGCATAGGATTTGTGCCATTGATTCCGTCGGTTTTTTCTTTTGTAACCTCACCTGCTCCCATCAAATAGGCTGAACCATGTGCATCACATGGTTGGGAATAAAAAACTCCTATGGAGACAGCTCAAATTCAGCCACAAGAAAAAGTTGAATTCTTCAGTTGCTGTAATCCAAGTGTGAGGAGCCTTTTCCACCCCAAGGCCACATTCCCTTCTGGGAAGCCTTCCAGGGACCACATGGCAATGACGGGCCGGGGCAGAAACAAAAGCTGGCAACGCAACTGCAGCAAGGCTGCAACTTAAGCACATTCTTAACTTGTGGGCATCCAGCTTTATGTGCATGACCATTAATTAATTAATTAAAAGATAGTGGAAAGGTGGTGGAGTTCCAGGAGAAATGACTTTGGCAATCCCACCTGCCATTGAACCCAATGTGTTTTGACTATACATGATTTTGGCTTTAGGCGCAATGCTCGGAACACAAGCCCTGTATAAGTTGTGGGCTTATACCTTTGCACAGTAGGCTAGCTTCTGCACAACATACTCACACACCCCTCTCTATCCTCCATCCACACTAAAAAGAGTCATTTATCAGAGTTCAAGGATGCATCCTAGCCAGTCAAATGCACTTGTGGTGTGAAGTGGAGCCAGTGAGGCTTGGGGAAAGGGGAGGAGTTGCAGGGGCCAAATGGAGAGGTCTGGAGGGCTGCGTTTGGCCCTTGGGCTGGAGGTTCCCCACCCTGGTATAAACTATACAAGCGAAGAGGGTCTGCATTTTTTAAAAAAATAAAAAAATAACAGTGCTTTGTGCAGCACAATCCTCTGGAAATCTGCTCAGGCACAAGTCCTATTTGTGTGTTCAGTGAGCCATGTGGCCAGGTAAGTGTCTCTCTTTTAAAGGCAGACAGAATCAACCCATTCAGATCCTCCTACGCAATCAAGATGTTTTGGCCCATGTCATATTTAAGTCTTTTGCACAATTTGAAAGGGGTGCCTTCCACATTGATAAGATTGCAGGTTCTTAAATGGATGTATTCAGCTCAGATAACTTGAGATTGTATCTAGAGTGGTTGCTTTAGTTTTACGCAAGCTAAGAAAAGAAATTCTGCACTTTTTTTTTCACAGCTTCTGTATGGTACTTTTATGCAGAGACCTTTTCCTTCCTAGTGATTCAGACCTCTGAAGAGTTTCCTGGTACAGTTTGTGATTGGCAAAGAAAGCTTCAAGTCAAGTTGTGTAACTGAATTGAAGGAAAGATTGTGTGGCAGAAAGGTCTGGGGAATTCTTCAGTGTTTGGCATGGGGAGGAGGAGGCCACTGTTTGTAATGAAAGCCAGGCTTAAACCTCTTTGGCAGGGAGGGTTTCTTGCTAGACTCAGCCTAGCTTCTGGTTATTCTTAGGGATCCCTTTTCCCTCTAGGTGTCCTACTGGAACTCTGATCAATGCAACATGATCAATGGGACGGCTGGACAGATCTGGCCTCCATTTATGACCCCTTCCTCACCTGTGGAATTGTACAGCCCTGATGCCTGCAGGTAAGATGAGAAGAAATCCTTGCTTGCACAGCAGGGACAGTGCATACGTCTCCAGGTATTGCTGGACTTCACATCAGCTCCAGCCAGCAAAGCCAGGCCTTGGAGATTATGGGAGCTGTTATCCACAAATACCTGGAAAGCCACAGGATCCCCCCCCCCCAGTTCTAAACTGGAAGCATAGGAATCTGCATTATATCCTGAGCCATACTATTGGTCCATTTGCTTAGTATTGTTCACACTGACTGGCAGGGGCTCCAGGCTTTCAAGCAGGAGACATTCCTAGCCCTACCAGGAGATAGACTTGTCAAGAGGACAGGCCATGACTCAGTGGTAGAGCATCTGCTATGCATGCAGAAGGCCGCAGATTCAATCCCTGGCATCTCTCGGTAGGCCTGGAAAAGACCCAGCCTGGACAGCCACTCCCAGTCAGTGCAGGCACATTGCAGTGTTTGTCAGATGACAGAGACCAAAGTTTGCTTATTTTTTGCAGGGGCCTGACACTCCCTTGCACCCACCTCTAGTCTGCTTGAGTTTCATCCCCCCCCATCTCTGTATTATATCTTATAATCTCAACCCCCCACCACCACTTCCCCCCTTTTAGAAGAAGCAGTGCAGAGGCTGACTTGAGGCTTCTGGCTTCTGGTGCGAGATCCCTGCCTCTGACTCAGCTTATTTAGAATATATATCCTGATCAGGGCTGGCTCGAGACATTTTGCTACTGTAGTTAAAATGCCCGGCTGCTGGCCAGCTGCTGCTGCCCCCACCCACCAGCGTGCCCACGCTGCCACAAGCCTTGTCATCGCAACTGTACCCTCACCTGCAGCCGCACCTGTGCTGCCACCATGACGCAGCAGCAGGGGCAAGGGCAAGGGCAAGGGCAGGCAACACTGTGTTGGCAGCATGGTGGGGATTGGATCCACCATCTAAGGCAAATGGGTTCACCTTGCCTCCCATACTGGCTGCCCCAATCCTGATGTACCCTTACAGTTCTGGGCACTGGGTGAATGCATACATAACTGCAGAACTTGATGCTCTCCGAAAAGGCAGAAAGTGATTAAAAACTTGCCTTGAATCATCTGCAAATGGACTTTAGGCCTGTCAGCAGCTGCCCATGGGAAAAGTTGGCTAAGTCTGAGTCTCTGCTGGGAAGCGGAGTCGTGGAAACATCTCCTGGCCGAAATTTGAGGTCGGCGTGTGCTTTCATGGTTTTTTTGGGGGGAGGAAATCCTTTGATGAGGTTGTAGTCTCATACAGGAGAAGGTACAGTCCCTGTTCTTACTTGGCAGTGTCCCTCTTGCAGCTGCCCTCGGAAAAGGCTGCTCCCGTGTGAACGGTTGAATCAGGTGTGGTCCGTTGAGGATGTTGAAACTGGATTCTTGGTATTCCCAGTGGCCTATTAGAGGCTGCTCTGTATGGGATGGGCCAACATCCTAGAAGCCAGGTTGGCTGTCTCTGCAAAAGTAAATGACACAACTTCTAGCTTGTTTACAGGCACAGTTCAAAGTACTGTTTTTTGTAGTTTTTTGCTCTCTTTATTTTTGAACATAAAGCACTTTAGTACATTTATTTCATTTATTTATATATTTATTATATGATTATTTATTCCCTTCCCATTTGTCTGATGCTTTAGAGTTTACATCACTAATACCAAAACATCTAACATAAAGTAGGAGGGGAGAAATGGTGTGTGTGTGTGTGTGTGAGAGAGAGAGAGAGAGAGAGAGAGAGACAAAACTAGAATTTGTTACAATTAGTTCTGCCCACATTTGCTTTGGCTCCACTTCCTGTTAGTTTCTCTGACCTCCGCCTTATCAGTCCTACCAGTCCAAATGGGCACCAGACACCACGACCCACTTCTGTTCAAAAGTGGCCAGACAGATAGTTCTAGAAAGCTTAGAAGGTGTGCAAAGGGACCCCAGTTTCAGCAGATGCTGTAGTGGGCCTCAGCATGCTCAGCTTTCATCTCTGAAGTATCTCTTCTGGTGCTTGGATGCCCCTCATCTCTTGAAACCCCTGTTTTCAGGTCCATTAAATTAAACTACAGTAGATCCGGGGACTTCAAGGGAATACCAACGCTGCGTTACGTGGCTCCAAAGAACTTGTTTGACAATGGTACAGACTATCCTCCCAACGAAGGCTTCTGTCCGTGCCGCCAGTCTGGAATCCAGAATGTCAGCAGCTGTCGATTAAGTACGTCTGCAAAGTATTTTGGTTCCCGCCCCCTAGCAATGATCAGGGTTGTCCAATTTGTTGGGGTGGGGGGCTAGAAGTGTTTAGACATCTCCTTCATTGTTCTGTTGCCGTTTGTTTTGCAGGAAAATCTGGTACTATAACCCAACCTTTGCTAGCCTGGTTCCCTCCAGGTGTTTGGGGGATTCCAACTCGCACCAGCCTTTTCTAGTATGGCTAGTAGTCTGGGACTGTGGGAGTTGTAGTCCAGCAATAGCTGGAGGGTGCTAGGTTGGGAGACAGCTTCCATAGCCTCTCACATGAATGTGGAAAGCCTTGCCTGATGTGAAGTCAGAAGCATTTCCATTCTAGCTCAGAGTTCGTTTTGCCAGTTGATCTTGGCCAGACTGCTTTTCTAGCCCTCCTGCCCTAGCTTTTAAGTGCAGTTGCCAGGGTTTGAACCCCTAACATTTTGTTTCTAATTTATTTCTCTAATTTCACAAGATTTGGTTGCAATAAAATCCCCAGAGCAGTTTACAAAAGCCAAGTGAGTGCAACAGCAGCTTCCTGTAAGATGAAAACTTGGATCGTTCCTCTGCCTTACAAAATGCCCAATATCACAAACTGTTATGGGAGAGAACAATGGCAGTGCTGTTCTCTTTGGGGATTGTGTAATACTTAAAATGCTGTTGGGCAGACTTCATTGTGCAGGCATGTTCTCTCAGTGTCATATAATTGATAGCACCTTTTGAGGACATACAGGCTCAGAGGCTGACTTTGGGCTACTCACTCTCTCAGCCTAACTTACCTCCACGGGGCTGTTAAAATAAAATGCAGTGGAAGAAGCCATATTTGCCACCATGAATGCCTTGGAGGAAGGGCAGGATATAAGTTGATGCACGTATAAGAACGTAAGAAGAGCATGCTGGGTCAGGCCAATGTCCCATCTAATCCAGCATTCTGTTCTCAGAGTGGCCAGTAACAGAATCATAGAGTTGGAAGGGATCCCAGGGGTCATCTAGTCCAACCCATGCAATTCAGGAATCTCAACTAAAGCATCCATGACGGGTGGCCATCCAACCTCTGCTTAAAAACTTTCAAGAAAGGAGAGTCCACAACCCCCGAGGGAGTTCGTTCCACTGTGAAACAGCTCTTACTGTCAGAAAGTTCTTTGTGATGTTTATTTGGAATCACCTTTCTTGTTTTGTTTTTTTAATCATATTTATTGATTTTCCAATATATATTTCCAATTACCAATCGAATTACAATCCAAATTAATTATACAATTCCAATTATAACAATTCCAATTATGCCAAAAATTTGTGAGTTCCCCATGTCTCGGACTCCGGAGCGCTTTTTTATAATCTCTTCCAGTTGCTTTCATAAAGTCAATATTTTCACAGCCTCTGATAGATGCCAGCAAGCAGACACGATTATAATAAATAATGTCTCTGTGTGGAAAAAGCCATCCTCTCCAAATATCGCATTTCGGCTGACGCCATCTTGAAAGTCTCTCGTAAATCAAGCTTGTAAATCAAACTGCGACACACCAATCTCTTCCCCTGCATGCCTTCCCCACTCCTTTCCAGGAGAGTCAGACCCCTCGTAAATTCCACTATCAATCGTCCATCAAATCCGGCTTCTCCCTTTGAAGTGGTGTACAGCTCCACAGGCTCTCATTAACAATCGGCAATTAATTCTAGCTGCGTCACTGCCAGCCGAGGATCCTCCATTTCTGTTGAGTCAAGTCCAAATCTTATTTCACCTCCACACAGTTTATTTTTTGTAATTTCCAATCTAATTTACATTCTGTCTTTAAAGTCCACTTGCCATTTGCCTGTGAAAGTGGATTTTCTGGGGGAGGTTTTGCCCGTGTTAAGTAAGATATTGAGGCAAAACAAACGGAGATTCCAGAGCTTACCCCCCCTTCTTTTCCCTCCTTCACATACCAATGTAAAGTCCACGTCTTCTTCCAATTTTCATTCTTAATCACTCAGGGCTGCAGTTGGCAACATTCTTCCCACTCCTTTGTCCGAGACATGCCCAAAATCTTTAACCAAATTTATAAATCCAATTCTAGGGAACGTGCACGAACGGGGCCGGCTCCAGGAGCTCTATCTAGGACGAGCGCTATGTGCCCAGACCCACCCACTCGGTCCCGAAGGATCCAAAGTGGGTTAAAGGGTACCGCGGGCAAGGCAGCCCTCCCCGTCATCCCGGGGAGGTCGGGAGGCTGCTTTACTCCCATCGCAGCCGCCAAATTAACTCGTGATAGATAGCAGAGATGTTACGGTCCGCCATCCTCCCGCTGTGCACGCTGGGAACTCTGGAATCACCTTTCTTGTAACTTGAATCCAGTGATTCGAATCCTACCCTCTGAAGCAAAAGTAAACAAGTTTGCTGCATCTTCCATCTGACACCCATTCAGATACTTGACGATGGCTATCATATCTCCTCTCAGTCTCCTCCTTACCAGGCTAAACATACCCAATTCCCTCAACTGTTACTCTTGAGACTTTGTTTGCAGACCATTTATCATCTTGGTTGCCCTCCTTTGCACACATTCCAGCTTGTCAATATCCTCTTTGAATTGTGGTGCCCAGAACTGGACAAATGACTCCAAGTGTAGTCTGACCAAGGCAGAATAAAGTGGCACTATGTCTTCCCTTGATCTGGACACTAGACTTCTGTTGATGCAGCCTAGAACAGCATTAGCTATCAGATGCCTGTAGAAATAATCTACCCACTTGAGACTCCCAGCAGCCCCTGGCACTCAGAGGCATACGACCTCCAACAGATGAGTTAGCCATCATAGCTAGCTAGCTAGTTCTCCTTTTATTTAAGTCATCAAACTTGGTGGCCATCTCTGCTTCTTGTGGGAGCAATCTCATGAGAAAAGGCAGTGGCTGAGTCCCAGAGTATCTGCTTTCCATGCAGACGGTGCCACATTCAGTCCACAGTGCCTTGAGGCAGAGCTAGGAATGTCCCCTGCCTGAAACCCTGGAGAACCTCTGCCAGTCAGGGGTAGAATGTTCTGAACTAGATGGATGACCTAGGGTCTGACCCCATGTATGTCAGAATGAGGTTTCCAGGGGCCAAGAGTGTCTTCTGTTGGCACTTTTGCCTTAGCTAGCATAAGGAAAATAGACTTCTCATTTGCACAATTCATACTGGTAGCCTGACCTGGATGGTGGGTTTTTTGTGTGTGTGTTCATGGATCCTTGGTTAACTTGTGTTAATCAGTGGCTTTCCATTCACAGCCTCTCTCTTGGAAATGTGTTAATATCACCAATTATTTGCCCTAATCTGTAATTCTCTTCAGAATTAGGATAAGTATTTTCAAACTGTCGTTAAGAAGTGGCCCAGTCCAGCTGTGTTAGGTGCCAAGTTGGTTAAAGAGTATGTATTCCCTTAAAAATGGGGGCAGGGGAGGGGGCTGCTCCAGGATTGCTAATGAAGTTGCTGTCCACTGCCACTTTTTGCTTCATCCTTGGAAAACCAGCCCCAGCTCAGCCCCAGGGAGGAACAGTTGCAATCTATATTGAATGCAGTGAAGGCTGTTGCCTCTGGGAAGCCTACAAGCAGAACGCAGCTGCACCAGATGGCCCTGCTGTGAAAACAGTTTGCTGGACTGGATTTACCTTTGGTGTGAACCCACAGGGCTGCTCTTACATTTTATGTTGTCTTCCTGAAGGCCCCCACTGCTCTAAAAACATTGTCTCTCTGTATTTGCTCTCAAAATATGATTTTTGGCACTTTCTTGCTGTGGTCAAGGCATGCATTTGGCACAGAAGATGCTATTCACGGTAATGTCTGATTATGTGTTTGTTTGCCTGCAAAATCATATTTTCTTTCACCCACTGGCGTGTCACACAATCTCCGTCCTGCAGTTTTGCATGCGGAAGATCAGTTGTTCTGGTTGTTTTTTAAGTGACATTTCTAATCTTCATGATCATAAAGGGTGTGAAATACTGTTCATCATTCCTGGCTGAAATATTCCAAAGGCTAAAAATAAATAAATAAATCACAGGATCAGGAATGGGGCGAGTACAGGTAGCAAGATGATTCCATGCCTCAAACAGCTTCATTTTGATCTGCTTGTCTTTGCTTCTTCTTTAGATGCACCAGTATTCTTGTCCCACCCACACTTCCTGAATGCTGACCCAGAACTGTTAGAGACAGTGGATGGCTTGCATCCCAATGAAGAGCAGCATGGGCTTTTTGTGGATCTGCACTCGGTGAGTCAACCATTCATCCACTAACTCTGGTGCTTGCTTGCTTGTCTAGTGGGCATCACTGTGGTGATGGAACGGGGGGGGGGGCTTTTTAGGTTAGAGAACAGGCAAGTCAGAGGAGGCATGATAGAGGTGTATAAAATGATGTACGATGTGGAGAAGGTGGACAGAGGGAAGTTTTTCTCCCTCTCTCATTTTACTAGAACTCCAGGTTGGGCTTGTGAAATGAAACTTGCAAACCCTACTGTATTTAATGTTATCAGGCTCTTAGATGTAGAAGAAGAGAATAAGAGTTTGTATTTGATAATCCCACTTTATCACTACCCTAAGGAGTCTCAAAGCGGCTAACATTCTCCTTTCCCTTCCTCCCCCACAACAAACACTCTGTGAGGTGAGTGGGGCTGAGAGACTTCAAAGAAGTGTGACTAGCCCAAGGTCACCCAGCAGCTGCATGTGGAGGAGCGGAGACGCGAACCCGGTTCCGCAGATTACGAGTCTACCGCTCTTAACCACTAAACCACACAGGATGTAAGCCTTCTGGTCACCTCTTGATTACAATAATATTTTATCAGCACAATGAGGATCCTTATCTGTGACCCACAATATGGCCTGTTGAATGGAAGAGTAGATTGCATCACTTTAGATTATGGGCAGGCGAGGAGGGATACCATGCTTTGAATGCACCATCATGTTAAACGTAATGGTCTGTAAGTAGAAAATTAGCAGCGTTGGTGGGGGTGAGGAATTCTAGCCTGACTTGTTTCCTGCTGTTCTGGTTTTCTACATGCAAGGAGGGAGTGTGGTGTTCACATTTTCAAATGTCCCAATATGCAGTGATACAGTCCATTTACCAACACATTATGCTACATGGGTGGACCAGGCTTATGATGATGATGATGATGATTGGTTCCACTACCACCCACCCTTCACCAGCAGGCAGGTTACAACAATGACAAATGGAAAAGTTAAAACAAATATGCTATTCCAATAGGCATGAGCGTAACTTCTATATTTTCTGTTCTTTTGAAACTAAGCTGGGAAGTTACTCTTGGTACAAACCAGACAGCCTCCCCTTGATCTGTAGGAGGCAGTTTTACAATCTCGTCCGGTTGCACCTATATCTAATCTGCTCTTCATGTCTATCATCTGTTTGTGGCATATGGCTTGCCATGGATTCCATAGTACAAGGATATTTTTTATTATTGCGCTGATTAAGGTAGCTTTAAAATCATAAATCAATTAGTGCAGTGATTTGTCTCAAATGGTGGGGGCTGGCTCCCTCTCCTTGTGGGAGTGTGGGCAGGACACCTGAAGGTGAGGCATGTGGAGATACGGGATGGCGGAAGAAAGATCTGTGGCAGACAGAGCAAGAATTGCTTTCTTCCTCATGGCAGAGGTTTGAGCATTGTAGTCATCCAACCTGTAGCTTTCTTGGCATGTCCAGTTAAAACAAGTATGGGGAACCTTTGGTCCTTCAGATGTTGCTGAACTACAACTCCCATCACCCCTAGCCATTGGCCATGCTTCCTAGGGCTGATTGGAGTTGTAGTTTAGCAACACTTTGACAGCCAAAGGTTCCCTACTCTTGAGTTAAAGGGACATCAGGTGGTATCAGGGACTGGCTGGACACTGAGGAGTGGAGGCTGGATACAGAGGAGAAAGGGAGACTGACTTGGAAGAAGGAATCAGTGATCTGGGGGAGTTTGTAACAGCCAGGAGATGAGAATCAAAAGCAGGAGACGCCTCATTGGGTGCACACCTATGAACAGTTGAGAGATGCAGGACTGAGGGACATACCTTGTCCTAACGTGTAAGTGTACTTTTGAGAATAAAGAGTTAATTCTTTCCTCTGGACCTTCCTTGGCTGACAGTGCTATGGCAGGTAGTCCATCAAGCTCAGGATTGCCTATGATGGGCAACAGCTTTCAAAGGCACATGGATGGAGAACTTATGGCTTCCAGATGTTGTTGTACTCCGCCTCTCATCAGCCTCAGCCAACAATGCCAGAGGGGAGTTGTAGTTCAGCAGCATCTGGAGAGTGGCAGGTTCCTGACACCTGGTGCACATAGTGCATACAAAATGTGTATTTTGTTGTTGAACTCCATCTCCCATCAGTCCAAGGCATTATGGCCAACCAGCAGGGATTATGGGAGTTGTAGTTGTAGTGTTGCTACACCTGGAGGAACATGGCTTCCCCTTCCCGGGACTAATGGTGTGACTCAGCTTTGTCAATGTTACTTCGCAACCATGGTGATAGCATTTTTAATTTCACCCAGTGTGGCAATAAGATGGTTAGGAGAGAACTGGAACAGCAAATGTGTAGATGAGAGATTACAGTTAAAAACAAACCAATAGAAAACCTCCTAAACATCTTCCTAAATGGGGAAACAATTGCAACACAAAATCTGTTATGTGCAACACAATTTTAAAAGCACACACAGAGAGAGATGACAATAGTTTTATTTAGTTTTATGAAACTAGCTTAAGTTATTTATTCAAATCATTTTTATCTTTTATTTTTATGAGTAACAGAACAATCGCAAGACAAACAGACAGCTACATGTTGTACACACAATAATTACATCAGCCACCTCTCATTTCAAAAGAAGCTAAAAAGAAGGCCTGAACACACAAATTCAAGCAGAAGCCAAAAGAACAGCTTTCCTTTCGCCCAGCAGGTCACACTAGGTCAAAGGGTCTGAGGATTATTAAGAGGTCTGGGCTGCTTTGGATTGCTTCACATTTCCAAAACAAAAACAAAAAACCCAACCTCTAAGAAGTATATAATCTAGCTTAAAATATCAATTAGAACATCACCTTAGTTGGTTAGAGCATGTTGTTGATAATTCCAGTGTGCAGGTTTGATCCCCGTCTGGGACTGCTGCATATTCCTGTATTGCAGAGGGTTGGACTAGATGTTCCTCAGGTTCTCTTCCACCTCTACAATTCTGTGATACAGTAAAGACACACATTTAAAGCAACATAATTAAGAGAAGAACAAAAGAGTATTTTAAACATAAAAAGAAAAAAGAAATTACCATTAAAAAAATACAATATATAAATTCCACATAAAAAGAAAGTAACACAAAGAAATGGCAATGTTACTAGTGGTTACAGCGTTGAACCTATGACCGAATTGTGTTTGCCCCCGAGCTCTCTAGAGGAAAGGTGAAGTATAAACATTGCAATAAATAAATGAAAGTGCAATATAGCCGTACTCATAATTTGGTATTGCATTATACCATCTCAGGTCAGGTATGTTGGATCTTGAGAAGAATGGTGCTTTCTTCAGCAAACATTGTCTCCAATTTTACATACTAGATTTTTACTTTCCTTCTTTTACTCTAAGCCCCATCTGCACTATACATTTTAATGTAGTATCATACTGCTTTGAACAGTCATGGTTGTCCCCGCAATGCAGAATCCTGTAAACTGTCGTTTATAGAGGGTACTGAGAGCTGTTAGGAGGCCCCTATTCCCCTCACAGAGCAACAGTTCTCAGAGTAGTTGAACAATTAATCCCTCTTCCTAGTGAACTCGTTTGGGAGAAGCCATGGCTGTTTAAAGTGGTATGGTACTGCTTTAAATGTATAGTGCAGATGGGGCCTAAATTTAGTTTTGTCATTCAGAGAGCCTGATGCAGCTATAGCAGGTCTCAGGAGGAACTACATTAAGCCTGATCTTTGAACTTTTACACTGGACTAATATAGATTAAAGGAAAGGTTATTTTTAACATGCTTCTGATAAGTAGTTTGATTTTTTAAAAAACTAAATTACCTTATTTATTACACTTTGCATCCCAAGGCACTTGAGAGAGCATTTTAGTCTCATAACAATTTTTACCTCACAGTTGCAGAAAAGCAGGTCTGGGCCTTCTGTGAGGCAGAAGGACAGCTATTTTGTGTGGTTAAGTGTCTGACTAGGACCAGGAAGAGCCAGGTTCAAATCCTGTTACACAAAGCTCACAGAGTAACTGACCAAAGACCACCAACTCTCAGCCTGACCTACCTCACAGGGTGGTTGTGAGGACAAAATGAAGGAATTGGGGGTGGCCATGTACTCTTCCTTGAGCTCCTTGGAGGAAAGGCAGGATATAAATGTCATGCATTGGATCTGCTATATAGTTTGGAAAGCTTCACAGTACAAATAAATTATTACAACAATATGCCTCATTGCATTGCAAGTGGGCTTATGCCAAGTGAGGCCGTTAGCCATCTTTCGCAATACAGTATTGTCTAACTGGGCAGTGAGTGGTTCTCCATGGCCTCCAGAAAAGGTATTTCCCAGCCCCTCTACCTGGAGGTGGCTAAGCTGTGGCCTTCTGGATATTGTTGGGATTCCAACTTTCACTAGTCCTGGGACAGCCCACCTGTGAGGCACCCTGCTTGTTCCTGAGGCAGATCTTCACTCACCCCTTCTTCCCTGGCGGGGAAGGGGGACGCCATTTTGTAGTTCACCTCAGGTTCCGAAATGCCATGGACCGGCCCTGCACCAGCTGCAACGCACATGGCTATTTCCTGGGCCTTCTGCACTCAGAGCATGTGCTCTAAAATGGCAGATTTGTGTTCTTTGTCAGGTTAGAAAGACCAGGGGTGGTGTCAGTCGAGTAAGTTGTATTTTTATGTGTATTTCAAACAAATACATAATTTTGTATGTCTGTTTATATTCTTTTCTTCTACTCCAAGAGGATTCCCCTAAAGGGATACAATTGTTAAAAAATAGCTAACTTAGAACAATGATATAACAGTAACTATACAACAGCATAAAAGCAGCCAGGGTCAGCCCTATCATTAGACAGAGGGAAACAGTTGCCTCAAGCAGCTGGTTTTCGAATTCCAGAGAGGCAGTAAATTACGGATAAGTTAATGGGCTGCTGTATTCTACTGCCAAGGACAGGCGCTTCACAGGATTGTCTGTTTCAGATCCCAAAATAATTAGGCAGGCCTGCAGAGGGACATCGCTTTTGCTATTCCACCTCAGGCAGCATGATATATTGGGCACTAAATGAGGGTATTTCAAGCCGGAGCTGGACAAGGTGACAGCTCTTTATTTGAAAAAATATCAAACCTAGTCAAGGAAAAACATTTCCACCTGGCGCATCACGCAGATTTAATAATGGCCACAGACTTGGACAACTTTATTTTTTTTAAATCATTTTTATTAATTTTCCAATAAAAACAGCCAATTAACATATCCATCAAATCATAGTCATAATCCAATTAAAAACAATAAACTAAAATAAAAAACAACCAAATTACAATCCAAATTATTAATTTTTCCAGGCTTCCCATAGTCTGGACCTCTGAAGTATATCTCCAATATCTTCGTTCCTGCCTTCTTCTTGTTCTCATATTTTCCACATTCCGATCTTAATGCTTTAAAGTTCTCCGTCCTTGGCTATGCAATTCTCAATCATGTCAGAAATCATATATCCTTTCATCCATCGAGTACAGCTTTATTTGTGTATATATATTTTTTCAACTGTCTATTTCCAATGCAGCTTTTCCTGACTTCATTCCAATCTTCCAATCTGGGCTGTTGTCCAAGTCTATCGTTTGAAGTTTAATGACAGCAACTTCCAAGTTGTTCAGTTGTTTCCATTGTTAAATTGTTGATCATACTGTTTGCAATATTGCAATATATTCCAGAGATACAAGTCATTTGGCAATCCAGATACAAGTCATTTCCTGGAAACCACACAATCCCCGCCTCTGGGCCCTAGAAGGGGGGTTGCTGGACATCCATTTAGCCTTCTCTCTCGCTCATAATGAAGAAATTCTGCAAACAGATGCATTGTATGTTATCCCAAATTGTTGTCTCAAGTCATTATAAAGTCAGCTAGCAAGTATTTCCCACTTCCCTCAAAAAAGGGAGGAATTCTCATTTTTCCGTGCTGCGTCATATTAACAAGCGCCATCTTGTTTCTTCTTTTATCTTTATCAAGTCTTTCAAGTCTAAGTAAAGCTGTGCAATTGAATACTTAATTATAAATAGACGTCCATCTGTACTTTTAAAAAAATAGGTTTCTTAATGAGGCTTGGCATAGAAAAACAATTGTAGGTATTAAGAAGAAGAAAAAAGAACGTACCAATCACCTCCATAATCCAAACACCATGATGAGAATCTCTTTGAAGTCCGAGCTTAAACACCAGGGACTGTGCAGTTCTGCAGGTTTTTTCTCAGTCTTCTTCAGTCCAGATTATGTCTGTTTATTGTCCAAATCTAATTATTTTATCAAACAAATATTTCCAGCTTATCAGAGTGACTTCGGAGAGTGCCAGCCATGTCCTGCTCTGGGACCCAGCATCCTGCCGCTTGCACCTTGATGCAAGCTGACAATCTTGGACAGTCTGCGGGTCTACGAGACACTCCTCCCCCACCCTGGGTAGTCTGCCAGGGCTAGTTGCTCCCATATCAACCCTGAATTACTGGCACAGCTGAGGTCCGATCGTGTGGGAGTCAGCCATTTCTCACCGCTGGAAACAGGAAGCCCAGACTTGGACAACTTTAGAATGGGGTTGGACAAACTCCTGGAAGTTAAGGCTTTCAGGGGCTTCTAGCTATAATGGCAGTACACTAGTGTCTGTGGTGGTATCATCCTGGATACCAGTTGAGACAGATGTGGAAGGCAGTTAATAAGCAACAAGGAAAAGTAATAGTTGCTGGGAAGTGCAAGTGAGGAGAGTGCTGTTGCGCTCTTGGCCGGCTTTTGGGCTTCACTCAGTTGGTAGAGCACGAGACTCTTAACATCAGGGTCATGGGTTTGAGCCCCACGTTGGGCAAAAAATTCCTGCATTGCAGGGGGTTGGACTAGATGACCCTCATGGTCCCTCTGAACTCTACAGTTCTATGATTCTATGAAATGTCGGTGCCTGGCATCTGGTTGGCTGCTGTGAGAACTGAATGCTGGAAGGGGAGCAGGGGACTTTGGTCTGATTCAGCATGGCCCTTAGTGTTCTTTGGTTATCTTGTGTCAAGATAACAAACAAACAAAAAACACTCTCTGGTGAATGACCTGTGTTTTCTTTCCCCCCCTCTTTTTTTGGTGAAATGCTGCTGCTACTGTTTATTCATTTTTGATATTTGTATGCTACCCCATGATATAAGGTTCTCTGGGAGGCTATAATGAACAAGTTTCGAATAAGAAAAACCTTTAAAAACACAAAACATAAATACAGCAGAAGCAAACAAAAAACAAAAACCCCCACTAATTTTTGCTCACCCGCAATTACCATACAGATTTTAAAACAGAGAGACCCAGATTATTCTTTGCTAGTTGATGGCTTTTCGTTCCTTTGAATACTGACTGCTTTGTGCACCTTGTTGAAGTATATAGGAATTACAGTGTTAAAATTAAATTAAAAACAGTTTTAAATTAAAATAATGAATTCTATGATAGGGATCATTAGGAAAAGAAGAAGAAGAGTTTGGATTTGATATCCCGCTTTATCACTACCCGAAGGAGTCTCAAAGCGGCTAACATTCTCCTTTCCCTTCCTCCCCCACAACAAACACTCTGTGAGGTGAGTGGGGCTGAGAGACTTCAAAGAAGTGTGACTAGCCCAAGGTCACCCAGCAGCTGCATGTGGAGGAGTGGAGATGAGAACCCAGTTCACCCGATTACGAGTCTATCGCTCTTAACCACTACACCACACTGGATGTAAGCCTTCTGGTCGCCTCTTGATTACAATAATATTTTATCAGCACAATGAGGATCCTTATCTGTGACCCACAATATGGCCTGTTGAATGGAAGAGTAGATTGCATCACTTTAGATTATGGGCAGGCGAGGAGGGATACCATGCTTTGAATGCACCATCATGTTAAACGTAATGGTCTGTAAGTAGAAAATTAGCAGCGTTGGTGGGGGTGAGGAATTCTAGCCTGACTTGTTTCCTGCTGTTCTGGTTTTCTACATGCAAGGAGGGAGTGTGGTGTTCACATTTTCAAATGTCCCAATATGCAGTGATACAGTCCATTTACCAACACATTATGCTACATGGGTGGACCAGGCTTATGATGATGATGATGATTATTGGTTCCACTACCACCCACCCTTCACCAGCAGGCAGGTTACAACAATTACAAATGGAAAAGTTAGAACAAATATGCTATTCCAATAGGCATGAACGTAACTTCTATGTTTTCTGTTCTTTTGAAACTAACCTGGGAAGTTACTCCGCTCTTAATCACTACACCACACTGGCTCTCATGATTGAAAATAAGACTCCCAATTATCAAACTGCCATTATAAAAATAGATGATGCAACCACACCTGGAACACTGTGTGCCATTATGGTTGCCCCACCTCAAAAGGAAAATGGGCCAAGGCATATTGGCCAAAGTATGCTAAGTGTGCTGCAATATTTCAGTTAAATAAAAGCCCCAATGGAGTCAGTGTAGCTGCTTTGGGAGAGGCTTCTTGTCCTATATGAGTCACTGATCACTGCTTGCCTCTTCTCTTTAAGAAGGCAGATCTCTGAAAAGCAGTTCAGGTAGAATTGCCAGCACTAGCTTCCCCCTGACAGCAGGTAATTCTTATACCTGGACAGAAGTGGGAGTGTGAAGAGTTATGGGAGTTTCAACTTTGCCCCAGCAACATTTAGAAAACATGGACTGAAAGTCCATCAGAGATCAATGAGTAATAATTAATAATAATAATAATTTATTATTTATACCCCGCCCATCTGGCCGGGTCTCCCCAGCCACTCTGGGCGGCCTCCAACAAATACCAAAATACAATACAAAGTCACAGTTTAAAAACTTCCCTAAACAGGGCTGCCTTTAGGTATTTTCTGAATGTCAGGTAGTTGTTTATTCCCTTGACTTCTGATGGGAGGGCGTTCCACAGGGCGGGCGCCACTACCGAGAAGGCCCTCTGCCTGGTTCCCTGTAGTTTTGCTTCTCGCAGTGAGGGAACCGACAGAAGGCCCTCGGCGCTGGATCTCAGTGTCCGGGCTGAATGATGGGGGTGGAGACGCTCCTTCAGGTATACAGGACCGAGGCCGTTTAGGGCTTTAAAGGTCAGCACCAACACTTTGAATTGTGCTCGGAAACGTACTGGGAGCCAATGTAGATCTCTCAGGACCGGTGTTATGTGGTCCCGGCGGCCACTCCCAGTCACCAGTCTAGCTGCCGCATTCTGGATTAATTGCAGTTTCCGGGTCACCTTCAAAGGTAGCCCCACGTAGAGCGCATTGCAGTAGTCCAAGCGGGAGATAACCAGAGCATGCACCACTCTGGCGAGACAGTCTGCGGGCAGGTAGGGTCTCAGCCTGCGTACCAGATGGAGCTGGTAGACAGCCGCCCTGGACACAGAATTAACCTGCGCTTCCATGGACAGCTGTGAGTCCAAAATGACTCCCAGGCTGCGCACCTGGTCCTTCAGGGGCACAGTTACCCCATTCAGGACCAGGGAGTCCCCCACACCCGCCCGCCTCCTGTCCCCCAAAACAGTACTTCTGTCTTGTCAGGATTCAACCTCAATCTGTTAGCCGCCATCCATCCTCCAACAGCCTCCAGGCACTCACACAGGACCTTCACCGCCTTCACTGGTTCTGATTTAAAAGAGAGGTAGAGCTGGGTGTCATCTGCATATTGATGAACACCCAGCCCAAACCCCCTGATGATCTCTCCCAGCGGCTTCATATAGATATTAAAAAGCATGGGGGAGAGGACAGAACCCTGAGGCACCCCACAAGTGAGAGCCCAGGGGTCTGAACACTCATCCCCCACCACCACTTTCTGAACACGGCCCAGGAGGAAGGAGCGGAACCACTGTATAACAGTGCCCCCAGCTCCCAACCCCTCTAGCCGGTCCAGAAGGATGTTATGGTCGATGGTGTCAAAGGCCGCTGAGAGATCCAGCAGAACTAGGAAACAGCTCTCACCTTTGTCCCTAGCCCGCCGGAGATCATCAACCAGCGCGACCAAGGCAGTTTCAGTCCCATGATGAGGCCTGAATCCTGATTGGAAGGGATCCAAATGGTCCGCATCTTCCAGGCGTGCTTGGAGTTGTTCAGCAACCACCCGCTCAATCACCTTGCCCAAGAATGGTAGATTTGAGACTGGGCGATAGTTGGCCATATTGGCCGGGTCTAGAGATGTTTTTTTAAGAAGCGGTTTGATGACCGCCTCTTTCAGCGGGTCTGGAAAGATTCCCTCGCAGAGGGAAGCATTCACCACCGCGCAGAGCCCATCGCCCAGCCCTTCCCGGCTAGCTTTTATAAGCCAGGATGGGCAAGGATCAAGGAGACAGGGTAGATGTCTAGATGGTTTTTGCAGTAGGCTGGCAAAGGTTTCAGACTTGCTCTTAGCTTTAACAGACCCACCAAGTGGTCTGACCCTATTTTTCAGGGGCGGTCCCGGATTTACAGAAGCCTTCCCGGTTTCTGATTTGATCCTGGAATGTCTGGTTTTTGCTTAGGGTGTCTATTTTCATTAGAGAAATGTTGAAGGGTATGCAGCAATTCTGAGATATTTTTTTTGGGGGGGGGGGTTGCATCCTTGTCATAGCTCACCTTGTTCTAATTTCTTCTCTCTCTTCCTCAGTGTTCCATACCTGTAGAATAGGAATATTAATAGGTTGTCTTTGATCAGTTCTTTATGACAGTTTTTGTATTTACATCCTTAATCTGTACTTAATCAGAATTAGGTTTGGGCTTTGTTATGCAGGTCATTTCAGTGGCCTGGTTAGGACACTGAACTTAGCCATGGTTTGTTTTATACCATGGCTTAATTGTGAGTGTGGCTCCTCCTCCTCACCACCACCATGCGTAGCACAAACAAGCATTTGTGTAGCTTATGTGTGGTTTGTCGTGCAGACCTGATTGGTATGAAACAACACATGAACACTAAGCCTGAAGAAAGCCAAGCTTAGGTCTTAGCTCATTGGTTGCGGCTTGTCTGAAACAAACCATGATTTGGGGTTACATGACAAACCAGGTTATACATGGTACCTGAGAAGGGGTGGAAGATGGAGAGGGGAAGAAGCATGTTCACAGTGAAGTTATGGTTTGGCTTAGCACAGGGGTAGGCAACCTAAGGCCCGTGGGCTGGATGCGGCCCCAATCGCCTTCTAAATCCGGCCCGCAGATGGTCTGGGAATCAGTGTGTTTTTACATGAGTAGAATGTGTGCTTTTATTTAAAATGCACCTCTGGGTTATTTGTGGGGCATAGGAATTCGTTCCTTCCCCCCCCATATAGTCTGGCCCACCACTGTCTGAGGTTCTGAGGGACGGTGGACCGGCCCACTGCTGAAAAAGGTTGCTGACCCCTGGCTTAGCATGTCACATGAACAAGGCTGCTGTGTGACTCATGGGGTCCATCTGGTAACTGACTCCACCCCTTGTGCCATCTTTCTGGCTTGTCCTCCAGGCTACCATTTTGCATCTGGCAAGTTGGTGGACCTTGGGGTTCTAGCTGAGAAAAACATCACACAAATCCCAGAAGCCTATGGGAAATTTGCTCACCCATGGAGGTAATGAGGTGCATCCAACTGAGTTTTCTTCGGAGTAGACCTGTTGCAATTACGGTAACAAACTGGTTAGTCATGGCCCTTAGTTTCAATGGGGCTCCTTAGAGTGGGACTAACATTTTGCACAACCCACTGGCTTCATTGCAAACCCTCTAGCTTTTGCAAGCCACAGTCATAGTGATGGGCCACAGGTGAGCGTCATTGTAGCATCAGGAGCACCTCCCTTGACATGCTGGATTTTCTTATCTTTACAAGTGCTGGAATCTAAGGCATATGTACTTTCTGTCATATTAAAATAAAAAGGATTGTGCTTCTCCCTGCCACACACCCTGGTTGTGTCAACTATAAAACTAAGCACCACAGCAATAAATACTTTATTGAAGTAACTGTAATTAAGGAGATAAGATATTCAGTGGTTGGTGCTAGGAGGTATATAGCTTCAACAAGATAACTACTCTGCATAAAAAAATTTTTTTTGGGGGGGTGAGTTGTGTCTTGACTACTCTGGGTCAATGAACTTGGCCAGTCCTACGGCAGAGGTTTTCCTCTGGCTGTCCCTACTGTCAGAGGTGACATGTCTGGCAGCCAGGGAGGGGCCTTTTCAGTGTTGGCTCCTCATTTATGGCCCATTCTCCCCAAACAAGTGAGGGAGATACCTGGAGCCACTGTGATGTAGCCGCTCCTAACTCCCATCAGCAAGCATGACTAATGGACAGGTACAATGTGAGTAATAGTTCATAACATCTGGAAGGTACCACATTGGCAGTGGAGGCTGGTCTATCAGGGCAAATGGGGCACTGCCCCACAAAATGGCTCCCACCTGCCTGCCACCCAGTGCAGAGGGAGGCACTGCCTATTAGCTTCCTCCTGCTTAATCCAAGTGTTGTACTTGTACTCAGCAGGGAGGAAGATTAGGACAAAAGTAGAATAGCAGGCTTTGCCTAGCATTAGCTTTGGCGCCACCTAATGTTGGGCTCCCTGCCTCTCACCCTACCAGTCCCCATGGGCACCGGCTTCCACTGTACATTTACTACCTGTGGGGTAGAGGAATGTGACCAAAGAAGGCAAGGTCAAATTCCTTCTCAGCTACAAAATTCAGTGAGTGATGTTGGACCAGCCAATATCTCTCTGCCTGACTTACTTCATAGATTTTCTTGTTTTTACAAGTGCTAGAATATAGGGTATATGTGCTTTCTGTCATGCTGAAATAAAAAGTGTTGTGTTTCTCTCCCACTGCGCTCCATGCCAGTTGTGCCAGCCATAAAACCAACAGCCCTGGAAATACTTTATCAAACTTTTAATGGTTACTTTTTATGTTGCTATGCTGTGACTTCTTTTAAAAAGTGACTTAGTGTTTTGCTGCTGCTATCTTATTTCATTGCTGTTTTTTTTAGGATTTCATTTGGTTTGTGTGCTGCTGCTGTGAATTGCTTTTTTTAGGCTGTCAAGTCTGGAAGAGCAGTGTAAAAGTACTTAAACAGGGGGAAAGTTTTTAAAAGATAAAATCCATCTCTTTCCTCCTAATGCAGTTGACTGGCATTCCTATGAATTGCTCCATCAAGTTGCAGCTCAATCTTTTTATGAAGAAAGTCCCCGGCATTTGGTAGGTAGCAAAGTTCTCAAGGTGCCATGAGCTTACTTATTTTCAACCCTGTGACCCTCTTCTCTCTCCATCTTGGCTGTTCTTCTCATCCAGATTCACCCCTTCCTCAGGCAGCTTTGGCTAGATCAGGTTGCTGGATGGATAACATTTATCAGCCTGAGGGCCACATTCCAATCTGTGCAGCCTTCCGGGGCCACATGTCAGTGTTGAGCAGAGGCAGAAATGGACAGAGCAGTGAATGTAAATTTTATCTAAGTACACTAGGCTAGTTTTCACACACACACACACACACCTGTATCCTCCATCCAGACAAGCAAGAGGCATTATCAGAATTCAGGGACCATATTCCAGCCATGCAAAAACAGTTGAGGTGAAAAGCAGAGCAGTTGAAGTGGGGAGTGAGGGGATGGCCTGGGAAAACTTCTCAAGCCATGCAGGGCCATATCTGGCTCCCTGGTCTGAGCTTCCCCACCAATGACCTTTACAAAAATCAGTGGTTTCAATGAGCGCATGGCGTGCGCGCGCACACACACACACACACCTCTCTACTCACGCAAGCAGGAGGCATTAATCACAGTTCAAGGCCATGCTGCATCCAGGTAACAGCATTCAAGGAGGGATGAATGCCAGGAGGAGCATTTCCCTTAAAACTATCTATAAGATCAACTATAGCTTGTCTATACAGCAAAGGAATGTGGCTAGGGAAAGCGCCAAGGCCCAATACAGAGGCTTGGAGGGAAGCTTTTGGGCCCTGGACCTGAGACCTCTCACCTCTGCCTTGGCATGTAACATTCAGCTGGGCCCTAAATCCAGAAAGGAATGTTGAACCAGCGGTCACCCCATCAAATGTTCTTGCAGTTCTCATTTTTGTCCGCTAATCTTTCAGGCAAACGGGGTCAATCAAGACAGTCGTGTTACCTCTCATTTGGTTCTCAGAGGTGAGTTGTGAGAAGCTTGCAGTGGGCTGAATCAGGCCAAACACTGTTGCTTCCTCTTTTATTTTTTTTAAAGTGGGGGTGTTTAAACATTTGTCGGTCTTGCGTAAGCCAATTTTGTAATTGCTTATTCAACACTAGGCTTCAAATTTTAAATCTTTTCGCCATGAATCATGCCTCTGTCCAAAATAATCTCTCCTAGAAAAAGCTCCCCAATAGTTGTGAGAATGCAACTATTTTTGCTGCTTTTGATACCGTCTAGATTAGGCTCTGCAAAATAAACCAAAAGAGGCTGATGTGCATGTAACATGGCCTCCCCTGCCAATCTGGGCCCCCCTTGGAAATGCTGCCTAGACCATGGAGTCCAGCACTACAGCGTGTGACAGGGGAACCTTTTCCAATCCTTTCCTCTTGTGCCACCTTCCAGGGGCTGCCTGCTGGTGGTGGGCAGGGCCAGAGCCCTGTGTGCATCCTCTGAAGAGGGTGGCAACACAAGGACAGGCTTTTTCAATGATGGCTCCCCCTTTACATAATGCTCTCCACAGGAAAGCTTTTAAGCAGCCTAGAGCAGCATTAGCCTTTTTTGCTGCTGTATCACACTGTGGACTCATGTTGAACTTACGATCTAACCCACTAGATACTTTTCACATGCACTGCTGGCAATTCAGGTGTCCCGTGTGTTATATTAGGGGATGGGTAGTACCTCTGGTAGGAGACACATTGTGCACCTTCTGGGGTAGCTTGTCTACCTTTGGTCGCCACCTTGCACTCAGCTTATCACCTGTGGCTCCTCTAGAAGTTGTCAGCCACCAACAGCAGTCACATTCCGGGAATGGCTTTGCCTGGACACCTATACCAGGTGAGGGTAGACAATGGGTCTCAAACCCTCAGTGAGTTAAGGACTTCACCTGCTTGCGAAAAGAGGCTCCAGCAGATTGAGCAGACGAGACCAATAGTGGATCCAAAGATCAAGAAGGCAGTTTCTGCCCATGCTATAGAGGGAAGTGAGGGGCAGATGGGGCTCAACAACCCCATCTAGGAGAAGGAAAACTCTGATGCTAAGCCTCCGCTTCTTTGGGAGAAGAAAAGGCTAAGGAGTAAACCCTACAAAATCTGGGGTGGCGTCCCTAACAGGGTTGGATAATGCCTTCTACACCTCCTTCTGGCAACTCCTGTAGCCAAACTGGTGCCAAACGTACTGCTCTGCTTTCCTTTGGACCACATCAACGAGGTCAAAGGGGGATCTTGTTGTCTGGGCAGCCCAGGAACTCCATACCCAGGCTTGCGCTTCACCCCCAGAGGCACACTCCATTGTCTTGCAGGACAGACGGATGCCAGCAAAAGTAGTTATTCTCAACTTAAATGAAGAACCTGACATTTGTCCCTATTGAAATTCATTTTGTTAGTTTTGGCTCAGTTTTCCAGTCTGATATAGTAAAGATTATTCAACAAAAGCTATTTTGTGAGTTGGAGAAAGAACTGGAATTCTGGAATTCCTTGTCTATCTCATGGTGTGGGAAAATACCCTACCCCAAATTGTAATTATACTGCTTAGCATTCCATTAGTTGTCCCATCTGAAATACTGTCAAAATGACAGAGATTGCTACAGCATTTTATATGGAATGAAAAATATCACCTAGGGTAGCTGCCAAAACTGTATTTAAACAAAACCAAGCAGCAGTGGTATGACAGTACCTAGCAGAAAGGGTACACAACAAAACTGACTAAGTTAAAAGAATGTTTTAAAGAAGATCCACTGTTGGAGGTGGAAGAATTAATAATAAAGAGATATTCCTAAATATATGCTGTGTTTTAAAGTAAAGAATTGGGAATATAAATTTGAAATTCTTCTCTCAGTATTAGCTACTATAAGAACCTCTTCCAATATTTTCAAATTAGAGGTGTGACCCCCTCTGATATGGGGAAGTCAGGAAAGAGGGAAATTGGAAATTCTGTTTATCTCTCTTTTGGATAAAAGCATAATTCTGCAAGATTCTGTAAACTTTGGTTGAACTTGGATCAGAACCAGGATACATATGTGAGAAAATGGGTGTGAGGTTTGGATCAAAGAATAACCAGGAAGCAATGGAACTTTATTTGGGACAATTCCCATTCTAATATAATTCCAGCATACCTAAAGGAGAACTATTTTAAAACCCTCTGTCAATGGTATGTAATGCCTTTTAAATTGAACTCAATATATAAATTAGGATTGGATAAATGTTGGGACATATGGATCAAATAAAGCATATACCAGTACATATATATCTTTTGGAATTCTTCTCAAATAGAAGTATTCTAGAAATTAGTTCAGGCGAATATCTCTGATATGTTAGGAAATCATATACCCTTGGAACCTAATTACAGGTAGGTAGCCGTGTTGGTCTGCCATAGTCAAAACAAAACAACTAAATAAAAATCATTCCAGTAGCACCTTAGAGACCAACTAAGTTTGTTCTTGGTATGAGCTTTCGTGTGCATGCATACTTCTTCAGATACCTGAACAAGTGTGCATGCACATGAAAGCTCATACCAAGAACAACCTCCTCAAGCGGGAAAAGCGGCACCACCTCCAGCGGGGAGGGGCAGGCTGGAAACAGCCAGGCGAGACAAGGGCTTGGAGATGCTGCTGCCCCAGCACGCCTCATGAGTTTCACTCTGAGGGGAGCACGCCACTTCCGTCGCCCCAGTTGCGCTTTGGAGTGCCGAAATTCTTATGTTGGGGTCACAGCCGGAAACCGGCACTTCTGGATTCTGCGAGTGACTAAGACGGTCATGTTTCCATGTTCTCTGCACTGAAAATAGTCTGCACCAATAACTGTTAAAAGACAGTTGAGACTCATGCCTGATTACTTGTGAGCAACCCTAACGCAGACCTGACAGGAATTTATTTGTTTATTTATTTATTTATTTTTGACCTTGGAACCGAAAATATTTCTGCTTGGTTATCTAAATGACGCCATTCTGGAAAATGACCAAGAACTAGTGCTCAACCTTATAACTGCTGCTAAATTTATAATATCTAAAAACGGGGGGCAGAGGGAGTGTATATCTTACTGTATATGAATAGACTGAAAAAAATTGGTCCATAGTAACTATGATTAAGCTAACATTACGAATAATACATATAAACCAGCTGAACAAGTTCATGGGGAAATGAGTATTTTTTTGTAATGTTTTGGAGCAGCAAGTCCAACCTTATGCTGCTTATAGCTGCTTATTGTATCAGTATTTCTTTATGCTCTTTATCTTTGGTTGATTAGGTTCATGCATAACATTATTTATTTTAAAATATGCACACCCATTTCTTCTTTTTGCGCAGAGCGGAGAGATCGAAGGTGATGTACTCACAATGTACCGTACCTTTATGGTGACTCTCCCCACAGTGCTGAGCTATGTTCAGTATATCCTGGTCGCCCTGGGAGGTTTCCTGCTTGTGACTGCAACTCTTCTTGGGCTCAAGAGCAAGGTAGGAATAAAACCAACATCATCATTATTGATTGAATTACGTAAATTATTATTTCACTTTTCCATATAAATATGCACTAAGCAGTTTATGACAAAAATCCAAATTGGTGCATAATTACAATCACAATTAAATAAATCATGTCAAAACTAAACCCCTGAAATCTTTGCTCCTTAAATACCATGATTGACTTGCTTTCAAATTGGAAAATTCATATTTGTTTCAGAATGCAGGTTTTGACTTTTCTTTTTATCCTCTCAGACTCAAAACTCAGGGCCAGGCTATACAATCTGCAAAAACTCTATGATGTGACTGTTGATGGATTTGCACCACCAACTGAGGTTGCCATCCAAGGCAATCTAAGGTGGTGGCATGCTTTCATTCCCATTTCCAATATGGGATGCAGAATGGCAAGAAGAAGAAGAAGCTCATATTTACCCCCCCCCACCCCCAAAAAACTAGTTTTCTACAAGTTGGGAGGTTTCTTGTATTTAACATGGTGTGCATTCAAATATGCTATTTCTGCACCTGCTGCCGAAGGTGGTACATTCCTTGAACAGCTGTCTGATGTGATTCTGTCACTCTTGAAGTTCAGCTGTATATAGAAAGCTTTGCTTTTGAAAATGAAAGAGGTCACCTGGCAAAGAAGCAGAAAGTAGTTGTTGTAGAAGGCCTAGAGGAAGATGTTTGAAAAGAACTTTATTCTCTTTCCAACAAAGAAGCACACACCCAGGATACTCCTAATTCCACCCAAATACATTACCACTTTGTGACTAAACTATATAATAATGATACTAGATAGGCAGTAATAAGATCTCATTATTTGTACCCCGCCCATCTGGCTGGATTTCCCCAGCCACTCTGGGCGGCTTCCAACAGAAATCAAATACAAAAATATCAAACATTAAAAACTTCCCTAAAAAGGGCTGCCTTCAGGTTTTTCTGAATGTCAGGTAGTTGTTTATTTCCTTGACCTGTGATGGGAGGGCGTTCCACAGGGCGGGCGCCACTACCGAGAAGGCCCTCTGCCTGGTTCCCTGTAGTTTTGCTTCTCGCAGTGAGGGAACCGACAGAAGGCCCTCGGCGCTGGATCTCAGTGTCCGGGCTGAATGATGGGGGTGGAGACGCTCCTTCAGGTATACAGGACCGAGGCCGTTTAGGGCTTTAAAGGTCAGCACCAACACTTTGAATTGTGCTCGGAAACATACTGGGAGCCAATGCAGATCTCTCAGGACCGGTGTTATGTGGTCCCGGCGGCCACTCCCAGTCACCAGTCTAGCTGCCGCATTCTGGATTAATTGCAGTTTCCGGGTCACCTTCAAAGGTAGCCCCACATAGAGCGCATTGCAGTAGTCCAAGCGGGAGATAACCAGAGCATGCACCACTCTGGTGAGACAGTCCGCGGGCAGGTAGGGTCTCAGCCTGCGTACCAGATGGAGCTGGTAGACAGCTGCCCTGGACACAGAATTAACCTGCGCTCCATGGACAGCTGTGAGTCCAAAATGACTCCCAGGCTGCACACCTGGTCCTTCAGGGGCACAGTTACCCCATTCAGGACCAGGGAGTCCTCCACACCTGCCCGCCTCCTGTCCCCCAAAACAGTACTTCTGTCTTGTCAGGATTCAACCTCAATCTGTTAGCCGCCATCCATCCTCCAACCGCCTCCAGGCACTCACACAGGACCTTCACCGCCTTCACTGGTTCTGATTTGAAAGAGAGGTAGAGCTGGGTATCATCCGCATACTGATGAACACCCAGCCCAAACCTCCTGATGATCTCTCCCAGCGGCTTCATATAGATATTAAAAAGCATGGGGGAGAGGACAGAACCCTGAGGCACCCCACAAGTGAGAGCCCAGGGGTCTGAACACTCATCCCCCACCACCACTTTCTGAACACGGCCCAGGAGGAAGGAGCGGAACCACTGTATAACAGTGCCCCAGCTCCCAACCCCTCTAGCCGGTCCAGAAGGATGTTATGGTCGATGGTGTCAAAGGCCGCTGAGAGATCCAGCAGAACTAGGAAACAGCTCTCACCTTTGTCCCTAGCCCGCCGGAGATCATCGACCAGCGCGACCAAGGCGGTTTCAGTCCCATGGTGAGGCCTGAATCCCGATAATGATACTAGACAGGCAGTAATGAGATCTCAACTTTTCAGAGGCTGGAGAAGGGAGGTATACAACCACACATTTCAGCAAGAATTCTGCAGTTGAAATTTGCAGGTTTTTTTTTAAACCATTAAATTAAATTAAAGGAAATGCCTGAAGTCTTTGTCCTACCCATCAGTTTTTAATTCCTATCTGCACTTAGGTGATTTGACAAAAGGCTTGTGCATGCCATGACTTGAAAAGGCCACAGGCATTTCTAAGGATCTTTTGACAACACACTTCACTTCCTGGATTTCCCACATCATGCACAGTTGGGAATTGCACATCCACACATTTTTGAAGTGCGCTGGAGGGAGCAAAGTTTGAATGGCTTTGTTAGAATGTGACCTGGAATTTTGTGCTGTACCAAAATAGCGACCAAATCAGTAGGGTGACGTCGCTATGAGTTTTCCCAACGGTGCCTTCTTCGCTGGCAATGGGGCAGAGAACCCATTGTTTCCAAACTATAACTCCCACCACCCCTGGTTATGGGCAATGCTTGCTGGGGCTGAAGGGGTTGGACTAGGTGACCCTCAGGACCCCAACTTTACAATTTTATGATTTTATGACTTCTGGAGGGCCACCGGCTCCCCACCCCTGATTTAAAGGTTCTCTGCAAATCTCCTGGTCACCATCAGCCAAGGTTGGTTGTGCTACATTGTTAGCATTGAAAGATGGATGACCAGTGATGCGAGTTCTTGCTTTCAAAGGGATATAGGTGTGTGTTAGATGTTCCATCTGGTGCTAGGATCAAAGTGGACTCTGGGCCACAATCAGTTTGTTTGGAAGGTGCTCCAGTGATGTTTTTTTTTTGGCTGTGAGTTTTGAAGATAACACAAACAAGTATGTTAACGGGCTATTGGAATAGGACAGCTTTCTCCAACCTGATGCCCCCCAGATGCTATCAAATTGCAGCTGCCCCCTTCCCTGACCATTAGCCACACTGGCTGGGGCTGATGGTAGTTGCCATCCAAAACATCCCCACATTGGGGAAGACTGAGAGAGGGGCTACTAAATTAGCTGCTTGCGATGGAGGACTGAGTAATTTTACAACAAATGTGATTCCTATTAGTAAGCAAGTATATTTTCTTGCCCCGTGCTACTAGAAATTATTTTCCTAGTTTTTGAAAACAGGAAAAACCTGTCCCTTCAAAAGCCTGCAAATGTTCACAGCCATGAGAGAAAACAGTTACCGGTTGAGTTGAGTTCAGTGTTGCCAGGATTTCCTTTTGGAATCCTTTTCATGTGTGGAATTAAAAATAAATGCAATCTATATTTGAGGTGACCAGGGGGTTGGGGACCTAGTTAGAAAGGAAGTTGTTCTTGCCCATCCCCCATTCTTTGAAGCTGCCTCAAGGAGCCGGCTCCTGTCTGTTCTGTGCTCCTTTGTATAATTGACTTAAGTCTGTTCAATTGCAAATCCCATTGTTGCAAAATGTTGCAAGAGGCAAGCTTTAGCAACCTGTTCTGACAGGACTCTTAAAACCACTTAAATTGATAGCATTGTATCTACTATTCATTAGGTTTGCTTTGAAGTTGGTCATGGTCCTCGGAAGTTGGAAAGTGTGTTAGAATCATAGAATCGAAAGGGACTCCGAGGGTCATCTAGTCCACCCCCTGCAATACAGGAACCTGTTGGCCCAATGTGGGGCTCAAACCCATGACCCTGAGATTAAGAGCCTCATGCTCTACTGACTGAAATAAACTTCAGAACTGTATTAATTTAATCTTACCCAGTTTTCGCCAATTTAGGGAATCTAGGCACTACTCCAGGATTGAATGTGAGAAAACAACAACTGAGGAATGTTAGGAAGTTAATAAAATAATACATCTTATTCTAATTGCCCCTGCTAAAAAAATGTGATTTTTGCTGTCACCTGGTTATCTTGATCTGCTGGAAGAAAAGACACAGTAGCAATGGTTGAGCGACCTGGTATGGGTAGTAGTAGAGGGGTAATAACCTCACTCCTCAACTCAAATCTTTATAAAGAATGCAAGCCAGAAGCACATGAGCTACTGATTCAGTACTGCCATCTCCACATGGACATAAGGGCTTTTCTAGTGGAATTTTTAAAAAATTGACCCTCAAGTACATCTGAAGACTTTGGGTATTCCCATCCATTCTCACTCCATGGGTTCTGGTGTGGTATGGCATGGCCTGTAGGATCAAATCTGGCAGACTCTGCCACCACCTGACCAGTGTTGGAAGCCCACCTTGCTGCAATAGGGAAGGACTATTCAGAGGAAAGGTGCATAGCTCAGGGATCCAGGTTCAGTCTCTGGTTAAAAGAATCTCAGGTGCTGTAGTCTTTCCCCTTTGTTGCCTCCTACGTTTGGCAGCCACTGAAGTCAGAACAGGGAATAGGTGAGTAGATATGTTCCTTGTTTAAGATCAAGAAGTGGTGGTGAGGATTTCAGTTCAGGATCAGAGTTGGGATTTTGATGTGCTTGTGTGCAGGTTGTCTGCCCAAATACTTTCAGGCAGGAATGGCAAAAAAGTAAAAAACAGAACAAAAAAGTCTGGACTTCTTTGTAGGGGGAGGAATGAAGAGTTATTGAAACAAGGAGGGTGCTCAATTCCTGGGTCAGAGATTATACTGAGACCAGTCAGAAGCACATAACTCACTCATTCCTTGTGGTTTTATTGTTTGTTTGGAATGCCTCTGGTCATGTGCAGCATGCCTTCGAGTTAACACACCGGAGGGGGATCCTGGCTGTTTTGCAGGAAGAAGGGTTTCCAGGCAGCTGGGGGGGGGGGAGAGGCAGTAATTTCTCTCCACCTGCCCCCAACCCCCACTTCTCTTCTCATGAATAAAATACTTAATTTGGTTCCAAATAACTACGTGGTGGTGTACAAACTCTAAGCAGGTTCATGCAGGCATACATCGCTTGATTACTGTGTCTTCAACAAAAGGCAGCTGAATGTATAAACTGACAGTTTTTGAAAAGTGGTGTGTTAATCATAACGTATGATTGGCTTGGGGTCAGAGATGGCCTCTTTCAGCAATTCCCAAATAAACATGCTCTCATGAAGGCACTGGGATTTTCCCTATATTTATCTCCAGCCCTCACTCTTCTGACAAATTCCTTATCCAAAATACCATCTTTTTTATATTCTAATTTTATGTTGTGAACCACCCTACAGGTATAGATCTACAGATATTTGTATAGGGTATAAAAATGCATCCTCCAGATGTTGTTGACCCCAATGCCCATCAACCCCAGCCAGCACAGCTCCCTTTCCCCTCTCTGAAAATTTGGGGAAATGCTGGCCCATTGGATTCATGTCATCCTTGATGTGAAGAGATGATTGATGAGTAGACATAGAAGTTTGGACCAAACTATAGTTCTTTACAGGGTTGGGAATCTGTGGCTCGTCAGCAATTGCAGGACCACAGCTCACATCTCATCTGGCCATTGAAGGGGCTGAAGGGGCGTCTTAAGTTCAACAATATTTAGTTGACATTTAGCTTGCACCTTTCTTCCAACATGTGATCAAAGGCAGCATAAATGCAATTTCCAGGTGGCACCCATCCCAGGCACTGACCAGATCCAAACCTACTTAGCTTCAACAAGCTGGTGGCCTTTTACCTGTATGATGTTGCTGTTGTTCACAAATCAGCCAGTTTCCTTCCTCCTTCCAGTAGTAATAACAGCTACTGGTTGCTGATCAAGAAAGTTATTAAATGTTCTGCTGTCCTGGCTATACTCTAAATTTAGAGTTTTTCTGTCTTCCTCCCCACCCCACTGCTATTATGTTTTAAACAGTCATGCATTAGCTAATTTGTGAATAATGTGTCCAGTCTGATCCTGTGCAATAGTGATTCAATGGACAAAATTCCCCTATGAAGGCATAGTGCTGGTAGTTTGCTTATTAATGGCTGTTAAGTAGCCTTGCAGCTCCAACTAGAGTGGATTCCTTGATTTCCTTAGCTGGTCATTTTAATATTCATTAAACTTTTAAGCATGCTAATTTTTATCAGCTGGAATTCTTCTGAGATGCTGCCACTGTTGAGCATAAAAGTATAAGAAGGTTGAATCCTGATTCCTTAAAGCCCACTTTGTTTTAAACAATAATAATTCCTTCCAACTCAATTGCACAGCTATCTATGATTCATAGCCTGGATTATCAAGTGAAAAATATGACTACAGTAATTAAATGAAGCTCTAATCTCACTCAAGCCAGTTGAGAATGGTGTTCGCGTGAAATCTTCATTCTCTCAACAGACATTGAAAGATGGGCCCACTGAGATGCGGACCCAGTCTGCCACAAAATTTTCTAATCCTGGATCCGGCACTGGCTATAAGTATCAGGGTCCACAGGTAAGAGCCCCCCTAGATGGGAAGCCTTATCCTGAAAAAGCCGGGCATGCAAACAGAGTACTCTCTCTCTCTCGCTGCTTCTTGCCACATTGGGAAGTCTGAGCAAAGTGAATGTGGCAGAGTGACAAATAGAGCCAAACATTTTGCCTAGACCCCAAGACGGGCAAATGCCTGAGCCAGCCGTGATGCATGGCCAAGTTCTGTCTGTCTTTCTCTCTCTCTTGCCGTTGGGCTGGCAGTCTATAATAGTGGCCTGTATTGTAAGCTGGTTGTGTGGATAGACAGATTGAAAAGGCCCCCCGTGAATTAAAATAACATACAGGGTGTGTGTGTGTGGCTGTGTATAACTCATAGGGGAAGCTTGCAGACTTATAACTCTTGTCTTAAATTTCCAAAGGGAGAAGATTTGAGTTTTTAAAGCATTGCTTTAAAAAAAACAAGAGAGAGAGATATGTGAACAAACCATTTTTGAATCTGGCTTGAGAACCAATGTTTGTTTTTTTAAAATCCTAAACAAAACTTGACATCTCTTAATAAATCTAAGATGGAAATCATCTTGTATCTAGAAAACCAAACCTTTTGTACCAAACATTGAATAAATTAGACTCCATAAATTAGTTCCAGTGATTACTTTGATCTTATTCTTTAGATGAAATTATTATTTTTTAAAAAACAAAATCATCCCTCACTTAAATGATAGTCTTCTCCTTTCTTCAGATAAATAACCAAACAGACCTAGTTGTAGAGCATTAAAACACTGTTTAAACCAGACTGATTGTTTTCTAGGGAAAGCTCTTTTTATTTTGGAGTAGTAATAAGGGGTCAGGACCTAAAGGGACCGACCCGATCTCCAAAGAAAAAAACATCAACTCAGCAGTTCGGAAGGAAGAGAGACTATAGGTGGATACATGACAATAAAAGGTAATGTCAATTATTGTAAAACCAAAGTATCTTCGTTCTGTTCAAAACCTTCTGGGTTTTAAACAGCTGCTTCAGTGGTTGGGTGCTTTTAAAATGATATAGGTGCAATGGTGGGCATCTTGAGTTCCCTCTTGCTCACAGACAGCAGCCTCGTGGGACCCCTTCCCTCCAGCACCCCATACCCTGCTATTGCTCACTCCATTTTTCTTGAAAATAATAATAATGGTAAAGCTGGATCCAAGTTTATGAAGGCCTGCTTGGGATTTGGGAAGTAACTGTTTGCTATAATTCCAATGTAAGAAATACATTCCGGATCAGACATCCTAGTCCACATTGTTTTTGACGGTGTCTTTTGAAACTATCTACACACAGCTCCTGATGTTTGGGAGCTTTCTGCCTTCCAACATGGGGTTTTTGTTTTAGTTTCCAACAGCCTTGCTAAGATTTCTTCTCCAGGAATTTGCCTCACTGTTGTTGTTTTTAATGCCATCTAAACAAGGCCCATTATCTTACAATGGTGAATCTTATCAGGTATGTATTGTGCTAAGAAGTTACCGTATACTCTTGGTCTGTCTGGAATTACCGCCATTTGGCTTTATTAGGCAATCCCAAATTCTAGCGTTATTGGAAAGATGAAATATAAGACAGTGAAACAGATAAAGCTGTGGGTTTATTCTGACCAGCCATCTGATCAGCTGTGGTTTAACCCACAGCGCAATGTTCTTGTATACAGAGAAGGCTGATCCTGTCCTGTTTAATGTGAACTGATTTAAAATTTGCATTTATGTGAGCATTTGTGGAACAGTTGGGGAGCCACCGTACACTTCTTTGACTTGAGTATGGAAAGCACAAAAAGTGTGCCTGACGGAAGTATGTATCTTGGTCTGTCTGCCTCATCAATTAGGCAATCCCAAATTCTGTGAAATATAAATGTGCCCTTGTGTGGTAAAGGTTGGTAATGTGAAGGGAAACTTCAGTCAAACCTCAGTGTGGTAAAAGATTGAAGCTGTGTTTGGATGTAACACTGAACTATGGTGTAGTGACTGGGGCTCAGGCTTGGCTGCTCTTCCCCTTTCTTCTTTTCCAGCATGGCTAGGTGGAAACGGAAAGCTTTCACTTCTGTGTTTAGCTGCAGCTTAGCATTATGTCCAAACCTGGGCAAGCCAAGACTAGTCACCTATGGCTTACTTCAGCCTTTACCACCCTGGCGCCCTCCAGAAATTTTGGGTGTCAACTCCTGTCATCTCTTACTACTCACTATGCTGACTAGGCACGATTGGAATTGTAGTTCAGAACACCTGAAACAAGCAAATTTCAAAACTGTAGTCTTTGAAGCTGGCATGTTGTTGTTGTTGTTTAAAAAAAACAGAATTAAAATTAATCACAGTGTCTGGACACAACACTAAACTATGGTTAGTTTAAAATGGAAGTGACAGCTCACAGCCACACTGAAGAGGAACAGAAAGTGCGCAAGCCTGAGGCTCTTGGACACGAACACTTAGTTTGCTGTGCTGTTAGTGTTGCATGTGAAGCAGGCCAGATTCCTGCTGTGTGGAGGTGTGTTCTGGTAAAATGTTCACTTTCTGCAATGGACGTGGTACAGTGGTATGTCGGTTCTCGAACGAAATCTGTTCTGGAAGCCCATTCGGCTTCCAAAACGTTTGAAAACCAATGGGAAGGTGTGGCTTCCCATTGGTTGCAATAGCTTCTTGCACTCAGCGGAAGCCATGTCACAAGTTTGGGTTCCAAAAAAAGTTTGAAAGCAGAAGCATTTACTTCTGGGTTTTCAGCATTCGGGAGCTGAAATGTACAATAACAGAGACGCTTGGGAACCGAGGTTCTACTGTATAAGACTTAAGCTGACTCTCCACACCAGGATTTATAAGAAGGATCAGCCCAACTGAAGCATATGCGAACTGTGCTTTCTGATAGTCCAGGTTCTAACTAGACTTTTCTTGCTTGTTTCAGAGAGATGCTCGAGCAAAGACTCCACAGATGCCAAATCTACCAAATGGCCAAATTCAGGATTCAGAAACTACTCCTCTTCTGCAAAAGGACTCAAACACAGTTCACTCCAGCATTTTTTCCTGATACTTGATACCTCTGTTCCTCTTCGCCAAGGATCCTTAATGAGCTTTTACCAATATATGTAGCCTGGGTGTGGGTGGGCCCAGCAGAACAAACTCAGGTGTATTTCCACCTGACTCTGGAAGAGTGATAGGTGCACATGGTTCTTCTCTTCTTACACTACAGTAGTTTTCCTGAAAGCTGACCCTTTTGAAAAAGTAAAGGTGGTTATCTCCATGCCCTGAGATTTTAGTGCCTTCACTCCCACAGCACCACCTTCCCGTTACAACCTATCAAAAGTTTCACGTAAGAATTAAAATTGGGTGGGTTTGGAGAGGATGGAATTTGCATCTGTGGAAGCTACATAGGTAAGATGTCAGAGTCTCCCTCTGATTTTATCCTAAGCACAACATTTTGCACTCCACAAGCAATTAAATGCTGTTGTCATTTTTGTATGTTTAAACCCAGCTGGAAACATGATGCATACTTCCTTGCTTGTGCACACACAAACTACACTTGTTTTTCAGTGCACAGCATTACAGAAGAAACACTCAGTTCTTCTTCACATCAGGGCTGCTGAGGGTTGTAACACTTGGTGCTATTTTGGGGGTGACAGAAGGGAAATTTTAATTTAAGATTATTCTGGGGACCAAAGTGGCACACCACCAGCAAAGTGTTTCCAGTTTCAGACTTCTAAGACTTGCCACCTTAACCCAGCTTTGCTACTGAAAGGACCTGTTTTTAGCAACTGTTGCCAAACACCATTTCATCATATTTCCCATGCCATAGTATACAGAGAATATTCCAGATGTGTGTCTTTTTTCAAGAGAAAAATTAAAGTACTCTGAGTCTTTCATTAAGTGTGTCTTTCTCTTAGTGTGTCAGTGCAGGGTTGTGAAGGGGGGAAGAGGGAGAGAAGCATTTTAGTGTTGGCCTGTCAAAACAATCTTTGCGTGTGTGGTGGGGGAAGATTTTGTAAATGATGAGAAAATTTTATTTGTTTGATTATTTATAGAAATGCTTATAAATCACAGTTTTGGGATGGGGAAGTGCTGTACAATTATTATATATACAATACAAAACCTCATAAAAACTGAAATTGCATATCAAGCAGCCAACTTATACAGGAATTTTTTTTTTGTCTGCATAAACCCTGACAGTATAAAAAAGTTTGCAGCAAATATTTAAATGTTAATACAGAAAGTACTTGTTGAATCTCCATTGGAAGAGCATTCTACATGACTGAGAAGATAACACTGACAGTGAGTAGGCTTGTGAGGTGCAAACAGGGCCGGTGCTAGGTTTTTTTTGCGCCCTAGGCGAGATCACCTTCTGCCCCCCCCCCCCGGCCAATCCCTAGCACCAGCCCTGCGAAGAAGCCTGGTCCATGGGGTCACAAAGAGTTGGACACGACTAAACAACAACAACAAACAAACAAATGCAAAATATCTCGCCATAGCAGGGAAGTGAGCAAGTGAACCATGTGCTTGCTGTAGGTTTGCCAGACCTCCAGGGTTTGCCTAGCTCTCTCCAGGTGGCAGAGAGAGGGCTTGATTCCTCAGGTGGGCAAGAGTGCTGAGAGAGAGAGACAAGAGACAGACAGAGAGAGAGACAGAGAAACACATTTGTGTAACTGGCGAGCTTCAGGCAGGCAGGTGGCAGCAGCAAATTATAGCAGTCTCTTGGGAAGGGTGGGCGTCTGCCCTCTTTTGCTCCCTCCACCCTTCTCCCAATTAACCTCCATCTCCAGGGTTTGGCAGTGGAAGGGAATGCAGAGGATGAGTCTCCAAGAACTGACCCCAGGGGCCACCCCTAGGCATCAGGTTGGGGCCCTGAAATCTCAGGGTTTGGGGCTCTCCTGACCTGGCAATGCTGGCCTGTTCTCCAGGTTCTGCTCACAGCTGATGGGCAACGCCAAAGGCCTCTTGCAGGAATCAGCGTGCTTTGTCTTTGAACGGGACTTTGACCAGACAGCCCTTCAAACAGAGAACAGTCCTCCTCAGAGTAGGGCCCATGGCCACCCCATATATTCTTGGTTAAAAGAAATGCTGAAATCCTCAGCCTGTGGAGTCATGCAGAGAGACCCCTGCTTGCAAGTCGCTCGCAATGTGATGCTTCAGAGAAGGAGAAAGCTCCTGCAGTGTGTGCCTGAAGCTTGCATATATATAACAGAGCAGCTCCCTGGATTAGAGCCCAGGATTCTTTTCTTTTTTCCCCTTTCTAATTTTAAACTAAACCTTCTGTCCTGTAAACCCACCACTTGTCTCGCTCTCGCTTTTCCTCCTGCCTCCTGAGTCTGAGAACTGTTGGTATATTCCAGTCTTGGCCAACCTGGTCCCCTCCTGCCATCCATGGCCTGTTGCTGGCTGGGCTGATGGGAGTTGTAGTCCATTGGGAGCCAGCGTGGTACGGCACTTACGAGCGTAGGACCCAGACCCGGGAGACCCAGGTTTGAATCCCCACTGAACCTCACCAAGTGATCTTGGGCCAGTCACTCTCTCTTGGCCTGTCCCACCTCATAGGGTTGTTGTGGAGATTAAATGAGAAAAGGGAGAACCATTTAAGCTGACTTGAGCTCCTTGGAGACAAGGTGGGATATTGCAATAATACATAAATAAAACAATCCCCTAAAGTATTACAATGTTACTCCCTACGTAGGCAGCAGCTTTCCCCAACCTGGAGCCCTCCAGATGTTTCATACACAACCCCATCTGCCCAAACCAGCACATCTATGGGCAGACACAATGAGATTTATTGCTGGATCCTTGGAGCGAGGCCCTTTTGAATCTCATCCCGCCGGCCGCCTCTTCCCCGATCGGCACTCCGCTTCCCCACTGCGCCCCCCGCAACAGAGTGACGCTCCTCTGCAAGCGTCCTCCTTCCACTCCGCGCGGAGCAAACCCCCGTACCCAGCAGGGGATTGGGAGTGGGGGTGTCGAGAAAAAAAAGGGCGGCGTCCCCCCTCCCGCCTCTCTCCTCCGCCCCTCTGGCTGCGCAAAGCCGCAGTGACGCCCTCTTCAAAGGTGGTACAGGTGTTAGCGGCGGGGGGGCCGTACCAAGTGGGGATTGGGAAGTGGGGGGAGTCACGAGAAAAGAGCGGCGGAAGGCTCCCCTCCCCGCGCTTCTTCTCTCCTGGCTCCACTGGCCAGCATGGGCGCGCCAGCCCTGGGTGCAAACCATCATCTGCGTTTATAGGTTTTTAAAGTATCTGCTTATTCATAAAAAAAAACATATATAAAAAAAACTGACTGACTCTCATGTATACAATAAAACACCATAGAAGCCATTTGTGTTGTTTTTTGTGTCCGACTCTTCGTGACCCCATGGACCAGAGCACGCTGCACTCCTGTCTTCCATTGCTTCCCGCAGTTTGGTCAGACTCGTGTTGGTAGCTTAACACTGTCCAGTGGCGTAGCGTGGGTGCAGGGGGCCAGCGGCACCGGGCGCAACATCTGGGGGGCGCGCTCGCACCGACGACGACGACCCCCTCGGCACCCGCCTCCCATGACAGAGGCGCCCTTCTCTTCCCCTCCCGCACCTGACCGCCGCTGCTGGGAGGCTGCTGCTGAGGCGTTTGCCGGCCACGGCAGCCGCGGGAGCCTCCGCCTTCTCCGCAGCAGCAGCAGGAGGAGGCGGCGGCAAACGGGGGCAGCACCTCGCGCCGCCACCGCCACCATACGTCGCCGAAGACGTCGGGCGGCCTCTCGCGCCCTCCCGCCGCCGGCTTTGGGGAGGCTCCGCCTCCTCTCCTCCCCGCGCCCCCCAAAGGCACCTCTTCCTCCGCCGGAGAGGCACACTGTTACCTTTTTCTTTTCTTCCTTTCTTTCTCTTCTTTCTTTTCTTTCTTTCTTTCTTTCTTTCTTTCTCTTTCTTTCTTTTTCTTTCTTTCTTCTCTTCTCTCTCTCTCTCTCTCTCTCTCTCCACCAACCCCCTCTCCCTTTTCTCCCTCCCTCCATCTCTGCCTCTCTCTCTTTCTTTCTTTCTTTCTTTCTTTCTTTCTTTCCATCTCTGCCTATCTCTCTCTCTCTCTCTTTCTGTCTCTTCTCCTCTTTCTCTCTCTCTCTTTCTTTCTTTCTTTCTTTCTTTCTTTCTTTCTATCTATCTCCACCTCTACCTTTCTTTCTGTCTTTCTTTCTGTCTTTCTCTCCCTCTCCCTCTTTATTTCTTTCTATCTATATCTACCTCTATCTCTGTGTATCTATCGTTTAGCTATATTTCCCTACAGTATCTCTGTCTCCTCCCTCTCTGTTTCTCTCTCTCTCTTTCTTGACTTACTGTAGTTTATTAAATTGTCACATAGCTCCATCCAGATCACATAACATTTTTTTGTTTTTTCCTTTGACTTCCCATATCGCTTCCCAAAATCTCTTTACTGCTTTATTGTTTATAACAATACACCCGATATTAACCTAACAATAGGAAAAAAATATTGGGGTTTCCCCCCCCCTTGCTTATTATGCTAATCCATCTTGTATTGCCAAAAAATCAAAATATTTACTTCGGTAATCCAAAAAGGGTTCTTCTACAAATGCCTCATTCTAGGGGTCTGGAGGTTCATTCTCTCTCTCTCTCTCTCTTTCTACCCTTCTCTATCTATCTTCTATCAATCTATATTTTTATCTCATTCATTCTCTCTCCCCCACTCTTTCTATTGTGATCTACCTCCCTTTCTCTCTCTGTCGCTCTCTATCATCCCTTTCTCTCTCGTTTTTTTCTCCACCTCTACTGTCCATTTATCTAATTATCTATCTTAGATAGCTCAGCCAGTAGAACATGGGACTCTTAATCTCAGGGTTGTGGGAAGGGAAGTGATGGAACATTTGCTCCCTGGACAGAACGGAACGTTACACAAGAACTACATTTTGACACCCCAGAGTCTGCGGTGTTAAAATGCTTTAAATTGCACCAGGAATGGTGAGCAAAGAGACAGTGAACCACTCCCAACTGTATCCTCCGGGATTGTACGCGGGATGGGATCTGAAGTTTGGCAATATGCTCCTAACTTACCTTACAGGAGGGACGCGGGTGGCGCATGCTAGGTTACTACATTTGTAGATTTGTATTATTCATAGACCTGCTGAAAATGTGGAGAATGTGTAATGCATGTTCGCACTCAATAAAGTGTTTGAAAATAAACTTGTATTTAGATGCATTTTACTTTAATTACATCAGTATTTTCATAACAAACAATACATGTGCTTAGGGGGTAAGGGTTTCTTTAACTAATCTAGTGGAAGAGACTCGAGTGCTAAAATCCACGGGTTTAGGGGGGCGCAAATTACTTGCCTTGCCCCGGGTGCTGACAACCCACGGTGCTGACAACCCACGCTACGCCACTGACACTGTCCAACCATCTCATCCTCTGTCATCCCCTTCTCCTTGTGCCCTCCATCTTTCCCAACATCAGGGTCTTTTCTAGGGAGTCTTCTCTTCTCATGAGGTGGCCAAAGTATTGGAGCCTCAGCTTCAGGATCTGTCCTTCCAGTGAGCACTCAGGGCTGATTTCCTTAAGAATGGATAGGTTTGATCTTGCAGTCCATGGGACTCTCAAGAAGCAGGCGTCTTTTAATTTCGTGACTGCTGTCACCATCTGCAGTGATCATGGATCCCAAGAAAGTAAAATCTCTCACTGCCTCCATTTCTTCCCCTTCTATTTGCCAGGAGGTGATGGGACCAGTGGCCATGATCTTAGTTTTTTGATGTTGAGCTTCAGACCATATTTTGCACTCTCCTCTTTCACCCTCATTAAAAGGTTCTTTAATTCCTCCTCACTTTTCTGCCATCAAGGTTGTGTCATCAGCATATCTGAGGTTGTTGATATTTCTTCTGGCAATCTTAATTCCGGCTTGGGATTCATTCCAGTCCAGCCTTTCGCATGATGAATTCTGCATAGAAGTTAAATAAGCAGGGAGACAATATACAGCCCTGTCGTACTCCTTTCCCAATTTTGAACAAATACTTTGAAGCCATACAGAACCATAATAACAATGAAAGTGTGACTGGCTAATCTAGTTTTTAAACAAGTGCACAGGCCAGTCAAGGGACCCCTGAAATTCAGTAGCCAGGGTGCCGAAGGGAATCTTGGCTAGGAGAGGCTTCCACAACATGGAAGCAGCAATACGTAACTGCCAGTCTGGCTTCTGTTACATAGGGGACAACTAACACCACTCCATTCCTTTAAAAAGGAAGAGATAAATTAAATGGTTGCGAATGAAACTACCCTGTAAGGCAAGTCTGCATTATTAGTATTCCTCATCTGGCAGGCAGGTCCCAGAGAACCTCTTGCTTCCCTGCTTAGTCACAGACATAGACCTGCTGAAACCAACCTGACTTAAGTTAGCCATAGATAAGGGAGTCATCAGTTTCAATGAGTGAACTCTTAAGTGTTCAGATTCAGTCCTCATATGCATTGTACTGTTCATTTTTTCATTTAAATTCATCCCCCATCATTCTCCCTTTCCTCCACTGCACCCTCCACATCAATCCTGTGAGGTGGGTTAGGCTGAGGCCGAGTGAGAGCGCCTGGCTCAGGGGGAACCCAGCTTGAATGCAGTGGCGTTGCCAAGCAAAGTGAAAGTGTTGGGGCAAAGTGGGGGACTACTACGCTTGGCCTTCTGGTGGTGTTTGACTCCAGTTCCCATTGTGCCTGACTGCTGGCTACATTGGCCAGGGCTGATGGGAGCTAGAGTCCAACAAACGCCTGGAGCTGACCCCAACAAATTCCCCATTCCCGTGGAAGAGGATTGGGAGTAGCACTTTAGCACTTGGCCGCTGGGTGGAGGTATTGCCACATGGTAGTTAACAAATGTTTAGTGAGGGGGCTTTAGCTACATCAGCCAGATCACCTCCCTCCTAGTTTTAATGTTTAATCTGGGTTCGGGAAGAGTGCTGCACCTGATAAACCTGGGCACAGTGAAAATAGCATATTGCTGGATTTCCCCTGTGTGATTTGAAAAGGATCCAGCCTCAGTTTGTGTGTGTGTGTTTTGCAAAGGAAGTCAGGTCACTTTAACCTGCTGTGATCAACCACCTGCTTTGAAGTCAACCTGTCTGTGAATCGTTGGCCACTTAGAACATTGCAAATAATAAATTGGATATATTCTGCAAATAATTAATTGCATACTATATTCTGCCTTTTCCTCCAAAGAGCTCAAAGTTACATGCATGGTTCTCCTCTGCCCACAGCTTTTCCCCCTCACAGCAAATCCTGTGATGTAGTTTAGGCTGTGATGGGCCCAGGGTCCTGGAAGGAGCTTCCCAGGCGGACTCTGCTTTGAGCCTGGGACTCCTCTAATCCTAGTCCTTGTTCCCACCATACCTTTAAAGCACTGTGAAACAGCTGCGGCCTCCCCCAAGGGATTCTGGGAGCTGATGAACATTGTTATGAGACCCCCTATTCCCTTCACAGATCTACAATTACCAAAGTTCCCGAGAAGAGGGATTGACTGTTAAACTACTCTGGAAATTATAGCTCTGTGAGGGGAATAGGGATCTCCTAACAATGTTTACCAAACTATAGCTCCCAGAATTCTTTGGGATGTCGCCCTAGCCTAACACTCCCAACTAGTGTATCACACTGAGATTTGAGTCCTCCAGCAGCTGTGTTCTTCGTACATTATTGCATAGTGTTAGCAAACCATGAACTAGAAGTACAGAGTATATTGTTGTTCATCTTTATCTCTACTTAAAGGCAATGGCTGTCAGGCAGCCAAGCAGAAACCTGAAGATCCTGTCTTTTTTGTTCCAGAAAGCTTCACAATATTAGAATATTTTGCCACTCCTTTTAACAAACTCAAGGTGTGATGTACAAATTGGTCCCCGCCCTCCCCAGCAACCCCAATTTAGCTCCAAAATAACCCTGGAGTAGTTTTTATTTTATTTATTGAGGGTTAACTTGTACCAACTGAGTTCTACTAGGTCTAGACCCATTGAAGTTAACTGGCCCAAGTTAGTCATCCCGACTTGCCAGGGCAAGCAGAGTCCAGCATTTACGCTGGCTGCCACCCCGGCAGATGATGTCATTGCTCCTGGTCTGGAAAAACTCCTGGAGCTGCACTTCTCTGCATTCCTCCTCCCATGCGCTCTCTGGCCCAAGGGACACAGCCGTTCCTTTCTCCTGGGGTCCTGCCAATGGACCATGGCCAGGGTACTGTTTGAATCATGACTATTCATGAAACGCCAGTTATTAATAGGATGTAAACACTTCTTGGTTTTGTTTTGTTTCTTCTTGTGATACGGACAAAAGAAAGTTGTCCTCTAATCTCTCTGCCCCCAATCTCAAAAGCTTTGGCATGAAAGCTAATAGCTCAAACCAGCCTGGCACAGCTGCTTGCAGCTGGCATCTCAATGCCACCCACATGCACTTGGCCTTCAAGTCATGCATTAAGCTACCCTGGAAAAGCGCAGCTGGCCGAAGGTGCTGCTGCAGGCCTGTAAATCATTGGAGCAGGCCACAGGTTTGTCGAAAGACTATGCCAGCAGCCTCAAAGGGTCTCCTCTGCCCTTTTATACTTTTGCCTCCACCCGCCTGGTGCTTTCTGACTGGGGGAACAGATGAGGAAGGGGCTCCAACAAGCTCAGTATGCAATTGTATGCATTTAAGTGCAAAGGAAAGGCTCAGTTCTTCTGTCAGTTCTGGTCTGGAAACCATTTGGACCTACTGAATTATTTCACACACACATCTGAAGTGGCTTTTCCTAAACTTCTGTGGTACTTCAACATCCATCATCCGCAGCCAACATGGCCAACAGGCAGGGATGATGAGAATTGTAGTCCAGAGATAGCTAGAGGAGACCAGATTGTGGATGACTCTTTTGTGTTTGTGTGTATGCACACACACACACACATATATATAACGTATCAACATAGCTGCCGGCAGTTTTGGACCCTCCTTGTGGAGGAGTGGCGGCTGTCATGATGAGCTCTTGCATGTCAACATTTGACCCCTGCACCACGGTCACTGAGCCACCATTTTGTAATGAGCTTCGTTCCCTATGCCACTGTTTTGTATCTGGCTCCCACTGGCGAAACTCAAGTTTCTTGGATCTACTATCCCCCTGCATTTTTTTTACTAGAACCCTGAAGTCTGTCATCCAGTTTTTGAGAAAAAGGAATTCTTCCCTGCCCCGCCACCCATACCCCAGCTCTCTGAAACAGAGATATTTCTAATTCCACTATTTCCTTCTGCTCCTCCTCCAGCTCCTCCTGGTTACATAATTCGCATTATATTTTGAGATAATGAAAGTGGTGCAAAACAGCCTCTTGGGATAATGGTCTCCTGCTACTACCCAAATGTCAAGGCGAAGTCAATGCAGTAATCAAGGCTGCTTGTTAAAAGGCAAAAGGCAAAGAGGTGATCATTTCCCTAGCCAAATACATTAATCCCCCAAGTATGCTATTTTGCCAACTGATTTCCCCCCAGTGCTGGCTGATTGATCCGTTTACTGCAGTGTCATCTGGGTCAGAAGGAATGCTGGGAGGTGGGCTGTGTTCCTGAGTGATCACATTCTTCCTGTCGTACTATTGACTGGCGCATTTGGGGATGGTTAAAGCACATTGTAAATCTTCAGGATGAGCAGATCCATAAATGTTAGCATCGCCTTCTCTCCCAGATGACGATTGACTTCTGAAGGGAGAGTGGAGGGGGAGTGAGCTTTACCCTCAGTACTACAGCATTTTTTATATTTATTAAATATATTTTTAATCTGCCTTTCATCATGTGATCCCAGGCCCAGAGTACAATGCAAATTTAGAAATGCAAAGCAACTTCAATCCAAACATACACACACACACACACACACAGAGAGAGAGAGAGAGAGAGAGAGAGAGAGAGAGAGAGAAAGGTAAAATGCAACACATCTCTTCACATTAATATAGACGGAAAATGCACAGAGTGACCCAGTGGCTCTTTAATTGCAGTGGGACGCTAATAAACAGGTAAGTCTTTGCCTGGTGCCAAAGTGGCACAAACGTTGGTGCCAGTTGCACTCCCAGGGTGAAGTCGCATTCACAGTCTGTAGCAGAGGGGAGAGTCGCTTGCTTGTTATACCTCAATGTTTGTACAGTACGAAGGTAGATGAGGCTACCTCCTTCCCAAGCTATCAGTGGCCACTAGCCATGATGCCTGTGTTGTACCTCCACGGTCAGAAGCAGTAGGCCTCTGTATACTAGTTGTTGGGAATCACAAGTGAGGAGATTGGTCTTGCATTCTGGTCCTGCCTGTGAGTAGCCTGCTGGATCAGGTCAGTTGCCCCCCTAGTCCAGCCTCCTGTTCTTCCAGTGGCCAACCAGATGCCTGTGGGAAGCCGGCAAGCAGAACATGAGCCCAAGAGCAGCCCTCTCCCCTCCCATGGTTTCCAGCAGCTGGGCTTCCAAGGGGCCACTGTGAGAACAGGATGATGGACTAGGTGGGCCGTTGGCCTGAACCAGCATGATTGTTTATGTGTTCCTATGTTGAGACTGGCTACTGGCTCTCTTTGAGCCTACAGAATAGGAATCTCACCCAGCCCAATGCAGCACACAAGCTGTGTATTGTGGGTGAGACCCTCTCCCTCTCAATTCTGGCAGACTTACCCAAACCTCAGCAGGCTGTCCTAGATGGCTGGTTTGCTGATTTAGCTTGGCAGGCCACTGGTTAGAAAGTGAACCCATTTTAAACGCATCCAAAATACCATTGCAAGGGGTTAATGGACTAAGTGGCATTTCTGCAGCATTTGAAATGGCAGGCATGTAGTTCATTTAACTGCTTCTCGGTGGCAGCACCCAATTCTCAGCTAACCTTTCCTTAGAGAGCCAGTGTGGTGTAGTGGTTAAGAGTGGTAGACTTGTAATCTGGGGAACCGGGTTCGGTCTCCACTCCTCCACATGCAGCTGCTGGGTGACCTTGGGCTAGTCACACTTCTTTGAAGTCTCTCAGCCCCACTCACCTCACAGAGTGTTTGTTGTGGGGGAGGAAGGGGAAGGAGATTGTTAGCAGCTCTGAGACTCCTTAAGGGGAGTGACAGGCGGGATATCAAGTCCAAACTCCTCTCTTCTTCTTCTTCTTCTTCTTCTTCTTCTTCTTCTTCTTCTTCTTTATGGGGCTCAGTTGGACTTTTGATTAATTGCTTTTCCCAACATCCAGCAACAAAGTGCACAGAGGCTCTTGCTATAAGCTCAAAAGTGAAAGACAACTAGCTCAGAAGAATGACAAATCACAACAAAACTATTGTCTTATATATATTTGCAGTAGATTCTCTACAAAAGGCTGTAATGATCACACACACATACACAAAATTAAAAAAGGATGGGTTAGCTTTTTGAGGAGTGGGAGTGCTTTAATTGCTAGACTTCTGTTGGTTGTTGTTTTTTAATATTATTTGACTTTGCCAAACTGGGAAATGAAATCTAAGTTTGCAAAATTGCAAGTCACTTTATTTCTCTGTTTTGCAGAACTGCAACTAATTATGTTCCATTTTAACCAGAAGCCACATGAAGGTTGCTATAGAAGCCAATTTTCTGCTTAGCCTTGATTTCAAAGGTTCTTAATGTTTGTTTTCCTACGCTGTGAAAAAGCCTTTCAATTGTTAAAATATTTTGTATATTGTTATTAATACTTACACAGGGGTTACATTCTGGGGATTGTGCCTAAAGCAAAAATCACATATAGTCAAAACACATTTGGTTCAATGGCATGTGGAATTGCTGGAGTCTTTTTTCATGGATGTCTGCCCCCTTTCCAGCCTATTTTTATTTATTTTATTTTACAATAGATAAAGTTACCTGTTACAGTAATTCATTAGATGTCTAACTCACACCTTCCTCCAAAGGAGCCCAGGCATGTGGTATACAAAGGCCTGCTTATGCAGGATTCACTGCCACTTGGCCCATGAAACTTTCTACAACATAGGGCTTAGTCTACTATATAGACCAAGTCCTGATGCAGCTTGGCTCTCCCCTCCCCCATAAAAGCTGGCTAGTTTTAAAAAAGCAAAACAGCTACACCAGAGCGGACTACTTGAGAAATACCTTGTGCCATTTGGCTAAGTGAAGAGTGACAATGGTGAGGAACAAGTGCAGCAGCCTCCCCTGGCTTTGCTCCTCTGGAGCCAACAGAAAAGGACAGTGAACTGCTTTGCCTGCAGAAGATCCCAGGTTCGATCTCTGCCATCTCCAGGTAAAGCTGGGAGTGTCCCCTGCCGGAAACCCTGCAGAGATGCAGTCAGTGTAGAGACAGTACTAAGCTGGATGGACCAATGATCAGACACAGTGTAAGGCAGGTTCCACTGAAGACGCCTTATCCAAGAGTCTGGCCTGGAGCTGACACTACCTGTGTGTTCACTTCACTCAGAGTGCGCACTGTGCTGCAAATCCATGGGCGCTAGTCACAAAATGGCTGCTGTGGGTGCACAGCACAGCACAGCACAGCATAGCACAAAACATGTATGCATTATGTTGTTTATGTTGCTATGTTGTGGGTGTCAAATCCTGGCATTCAGTGAAATGAGGGCATGTTCAATGTGGGAGAGGCAGAGCCTGCACAAGCAGGAGTTGAGCAGGAAGAGCACTGAGGATTTTTCATAGAATCATAGAATTGCAAAGTTGGAAGGGACCACGTGGGTCATCTAGTCCAACCCCCTGCAATGCAGGATTTATTTGCCCAAGGTGGCAATCGAACCTATGACCCTGAGATTAAAAGTCTCATGCTCCATCAACTGAGCTATCCTAGCTGCTTTTGAGGGGTTATTTCCTTGAACCTTTCATAGAGGTACCGTGGGCACATTGGCAATGGCAGGGCGCACCTTTCATGCTCTAATTGCCCACTTCATAACTGGGTGCTCCGGGTATTTTGTAGCCTGACCACCATGAAGAGGCTAAAATGACCCTGTGCCCTCCCCTCCCCTCTGCTGTATCTTAAGATTCTGCAGGGTTTGTTTCATTGCTACTAAAAATGCTGAATTGATTTTCAAAAACATTAAAAACAAGGCTCTTCCACCATTCCCAACAGACCTCACATTTGGCAGGCAAAAGGGGTTTTGTGTCAGTTGTTGTGTTAGCCTGTTGCAACAGGTGGCGGCTGCGTCTGATGGATGCCCCCCAACCTACCGCATGCATATTTCAACATGAAGCGTGCTAACCGCTGGACGAACCCAAAACGACCTGGTTGTTGTCATCGTGCTCCCCAAGCAGCACAAGTAAAGCACAATGTTAAATTGTTTTCCAAAGGTGTTCACAGGTGCTTCATACGTTCATAGGTGTTCATAGCTATCTTCTTTTTAAAAACCATTTCCAACACTTGTGACGAAAAATTAAAATATGCCTGAGTTTTTCAAGGTTGCACCACTAAGCTCAAGTGGGGACTGCTCTAAGTCTAAGCCTCCAGCTTTCTCTCCTCACAAGCCATAAAGCTGCACTGGAACCTCTGCTTCCATCCAAATGTCAGCTTCCTTTCAGGATTCTCACTGACTGCCAATCTACAACAAGGCAAAGTTCAGTGTGTTTGCGCCAGTCGATAAGGCCCTATACAGCTCAGGACCAGGGCACTTGAGAGACTGCCTTATACCCAGTAGATTGCTGTGGTCTGCAGAAAAGTCTCTCCTGCAAGCACCAAAGCTTTCAGAGGCTCACTCCTCAGTAACTCGGAGCAGGACTTTTAGCATGGCTGCTGTCCCTGTTCTGTGGAACAGCATTCCTGCCAAGATGCGGCACACATGCACTATCTGCACTTCCTGTAAACAGTTGAAGACATTTTTGAGTGTTTACTTCTTAGTGATTTGGTCTTGTTTTAACTGTATTTGTTGTTTTCATATTTTTAATTATCTGTAAATCAATTTGAGACAGTTATTTAAAAGGCAATTAATAAAGCATAAAGTGTACAGTTGGAAGGGACCCCAGAGGCCATCTAGTCCAACCCCCTGCAATGCAGGAATCTCAGCTAAAGCATCCATGACAGATGGCCATCCAACCTCTGCTTTAAAAACCTCCAAGGAAGGTTGTCCACCACCTTCCAAGGGAGACTGCTGAACAGATTTCCTGATGTTTAGTCAGAATCTCCTTCCTTGCAACTTGAATTGGTCCTCTGGAGCAGGAGAAAACAAGCTTGATCCATCTTCCATGTGACAGCCTTTGAGATATTTGAAGATGAATAAGTGATAATGATAATAATAAATAATATCCTTTGCACTCCAATTTTGTTCTCGTCACTTTCCTACGTGGAAGCAATTTCTATGGGCATCTTTACAATATCAGTGGTCTTATGACTATTTTTTGGGTGGGATTCAACTACAAACCAGAAAATTCAGATTGTGCAATTAAAATCAATTTGGAGCTCATTTGTAAAAACCCCACCTAAAAAAAACCCCCACATTTTTGGTGATGAGTAAAGTGATGAAGAAATGCACTGGAGAGTGTGGGATAACACTTGGTGCAATGTCGTCTAACCTCCCTGCATGCTTACTAAATAACCATTGTTGTCAAACTTCCTTCAAATTTTATGTGAACAAATGAGGATGAATGCTCAGTGCTCAATAAACAGATAGCCTGGAAACAGCCTTAGTGGTGGTTATGTAATAATGCTTACTAATGAGCATGGGGTGTCAGGCAAGCCCCCAGACATAGTGGACTTTTAAAGCAGCATCACTTGGATCAAGAGCTAACTGCATACTGTCGATGCTCATCCCCCCAAATAGCTTCTTGTACTCTAGTTCCAAAAAGTCAGATTACTGTCTCCTTCACTAACTCTTAACACTTAAAGATCTCAGGAGTGGGTTAATACACACAAATGACATCAAATATGCATGTAGCTTACATGTATAAGCACAAATTTAGATCTTAAATGTCACAGAAGTCAAGCCAACACATGTCCTATCCACATCTCCTTAAATAAATAAACCAACTAATTTGTACTTCAACACAGATCACACCAAATCAGTTCCTCTTCAATATACTTGCACCACCCACCAACCCCAATTAACTTCCCAACAAATTCTGCTCCAAATCAGTTCAGCTACCCTTCAGTTACCCCATTCATTAACCTCAGATCATCTTTAGAGAAAGTTATCTTAAATCATTGCGCCAAATTAAGGTCCCACCAGTACCAGTAATTCAATTCCCACCCCCAATTTATCTATCCACTCAGGGAAAAAATGGGGAGTCTGTGTCCCATGGGCCCACATCTAGCAGCACCCCTTATTAAAACCACCACTGCTCACCTTTAAACTACTGTGGTCACTTTCAGGGCCATCTTAAGCATATCCGGCACCGTGGTGCAAAGATCCCTCCAGCGCCCCCCCCCTTCGCAGAGCTGACCTTTTTTTAGGGCTGGAGGAGGTGGACAGCGGCTGGAGGGTGGCTCCTCTAGCGGGGAAGAGGTGGAGGCTGGACATGGCGCCTCCTGGCTCAGCTGTCTGCTTTGTGCTGCGGTGGCCACGGCAGGCAGCACACTGAGTGAACGGGCCTGTGCTGAGCAAGTGAGCAAGGGCGCGTGCGCCACTCCTGCCAAGCGTCAGCTCATTTTTTTCCCTTTTAGCCTTCTGGCGCCCCACAGAATTCGGCACCTGCAGGCTAAAAAGGAAAAAAAACGAGCCAATGCTTGGCGGGAGTGGCGCACACACCCTCGCTCACTCAGCACGCTCGTTCGGTGTTCCCCGGAGTCTCGCCTGGCGCCTTCCGGAACCTGGCACCCTGGTGGCCTGCACCACTAGCCTCAATGGGTAAGACGAGCCTGGTCACTTTCACATTGTTTAATAGTTGTTTGGAGACCTCCCATTCCCCTCAGAGCGCTGCAATTTGCCGAGTGGTTTAACAAGCAGCGTTCAGAGCAGTGCTGCTGGATCAGGCTAGAGCACATTCTGGTCTCACAGTAGCCAACCATGAGGAAGACATGAGCACATCTCTCTCTCACTTGTAGGTCCAGCAACTGGTAGCCTCTGATCAGGGGCAGACTTTGGTAATCATTACTAATACAGCGCCCTGTAAAAGCCCAAAATTTGGTGCCCCCCAATGGAACTTATCAATTATGGATCTTCTCAGTTTTGTGCCTGTTATGTATGGGAACCAATAGGAGCTGTTCAACCACCTTACAGGGTCCGCCTCCTTGTGCGACCTCCTTACAGGCAGGAGGGCAACCTATTAGAAACAAGCTAACTAAGGACTCTTTTCTCTGAACACAGTTTTAGGCGGGAGCGAGTCAGTCTGGCTTGGGCAGGCTCACACGCAGCATGGGTTGTTCTTGAGTTCTAGTTCTGTTGTTAATAATAAAGGACATTTGGAACCCAACGCTGACTCTGCCTCTTATCCTAGCTGAGTACTTAACACTGGCGACGAGGATGGGATGCTGGCCCACCCGGTTTTGAGGCCTGGAGGCCGGATTTGAGGCCTGAGTTGGCACTGCAGCACCGCCCTGCCACCCATAGTGAGTGCGACATCCAGTCACGCTGGACTCTGCAGAGAACTCCGGTGGCGAAGAAGGGCCAGCCGCGCCTTCGCAATCAACCGCCACCACACAAGTGACAGCTCAAGGTACGAAAATGGCCGCTGGGCAGACTAGGCCACCACCAGACTTCGACTTGAGCCACCCCGAGCAATGGCCACAATGGCTCCGCCGAATAAAGAGCTATGTTCGGCTTCAAGGGTTTACTAGGGAAATTGATAAAGTAGATGTACTTCTCACCGTGCTGGGAAGTTCCGCCATCACTCTACTGGAGGGTTTGGTGGCACCTGAGGACATTGAGGACTGCTCCTTCGATGAGCTATGTGGGGGGGGGGACTGCCTACAACTCCCTAAATCCAGGTGGTACACAGCCTTCATCAATAGGAGCCATTGGTAGCCCTTCATTGCTGTTTTTCTCATTCAGAACCTCCCTCTACCACCACCAGTAGAGCTCCAGGACTCAGTTGGCAAACTGCTGAACTAGGCAAAGAAATCAGGAAATGTAAAGAAGTAGAAGGCTTTTTTAATCATATGTGGTGGACATGCAAAGTGGCTAAGGACTTTAGGGGGTGTGATTTATAATGAGATAAAAAAAATGTTTAAGGTGACATTAAAAAAAACCCCTGCAGCATTCCTCTTAGGGATAACTGGGTCAGAGTTTCAAGAAGACAGATGAACTTATTCTTTTTTTTTTTTTTTAGATTTTTTTAATTTTATTAAACAGCAAAATCATACACATAACTCAACAGAATACATAACAATTTCAAAACACACACAGAAAGAAAAAAAACCACACACTTCTATATACAACCCGTATATAATTTAACAATACTAAAAGAATAATCCTAAAAAGAGGGTCAAAAGACAAACGAAAAAAGGATAAAAGAGAGTGGGATTAGGAGGGGATGGGAAAAGGAAGGGGGGGAGAAAGGAAAAAAAAGGGAAAGAAGCAAAAGGGGAAGGGAAAACAGAAAAGAAAAGGAATAAGAAACTACATTAAAATTACAACTTACAACACTAATACAATATACAATATACAAATACATAAATTTGACTTCCGTTTGTACTCTTTGTTTCTTTATCTTAACCTTTTTTTTCTCACACAGGTCTTGTTACATCCAGTTTATTCTTCTATTTCTTTCTTATGATATGTTGATATTCAGTACCTACGCAGATTTCACCTTCCTATTGCCAGGAGATTTTGATGTTACTGTACTGGTTTAAATAATCAATAAAAACTTCCCATTCTTTTTGTGTTTTTTGATTGAATTGACCTCTCATTCTTCCCGTCATTGCTGCTAACTGCATATATTCTGTCATTAAAGCTTGCCAATCACATATTGTGGGGATACTCTCACCCTTCCAATTTCTCGCTAAGAGGATTCTGGCCGCTGTGAGGGCATACATTGTTAATAATCTTTTTTCTGTCTTAATTTCTGGAGGTAGTATTCCCAGGAGAAAGGTTTCTGGCTTTTTCTTGATAGAGATTTTCAAAAGTTTTTTTAATTCATTATGAACCTTTCCCCAGTACTCCTTAACTATCTCGCATTCCCACCACATGTGGAAGTACGTTCCCAAACTGCTTTTACATTTCCAACACAGGGGCGACTGATTTTTAAACATTTTAGATAGTTTGACTGGGCTATAGTGCCACCTGTATATCATTTTCATGACATTTTCCCTTAAATTAATACAAGCTGTAAATCTGATGTCATCTTTCCACAGTTTCTCCCATTGCGTCATGAAAATATTGTGCCCAACATCTTGGGCCCACTTTATCATGGCACTTTTTACCAGTTCTTATGAACTTATTCTTGTATGCCACAACAGCAGCAAGAGTACTTTATGCATAAAAATGGCAGAACCAGGAGATACCTACTGTATAAGAATGGCAGTTAAAACTGATGGAATATGCCAAATTGGCAAATTTAACTATGAAAATGAGAGATCAAGGAGAAGCAGATTTTAAGGAGGAGTGGAAACCTTTTGTTGAATATTTAAAGAATTATTGTAAACATGTAAAAACGCAGGTAGGATTTGAATAGAGAACAGCAGTTGAATATTGATTGGATTACAGTATGGAAAAGATAAAGTACAGAATGTCTATAATATACAGCACATGTAGAAATTACAGGGAAACCATAGAGGGGTGGAGGGGAAGTCGAATGTGACAGGAATGTGTATTTGGAAAATATATATTAATTTGTAAACTTTTGAAACTCATAAATAAAATTATTTTTAAAAAGGAGTCAAAGGCGTAACCTTTCTTCAAAGGTATTTAGAAGAAGATAAACATGTTTTGGTTTGTTGGGACTCCTTGTCCATGACAGATGGCTTTCTTGTAATTCCCATCTTTGCGATTTGCAATTTTGGAAAGAGCCACCCACTTGAAGCAAAGTGATTCAGAAGGATTTATCCTCTTGACAGAGAGGCCCCCCATCATTGCAAGTTGGCACTGCGACGCGTTGTGGGTTTAATTTCTTAAATGCTGACACATGGCATTTCCCTTTGAGCCATCAAGTAGTGAAGGGCAACCTGTCTGTAGGAACCGCTCATTTACCTTTGTCAAAGCACCATTCCCTTCCCCGCCCCCAACACATGCCTCAGAAATGCCTTTTAACTGATGACTGGCAGGCTTTATTGGCTCACCATCTCCTGGTTTAATGTGGTGAAGCAGGAGATTTGGCTTTCCTGTTAATTAGCTGTCTGCTAGATTACTGGGGAAGACTGTCCTGCTCTGAACCCCTAGTTGGACAAGTTTAGAGGCAACCCTGTCCTGGAGCAGAGATGGCTAATATCTAATCTACATTGTTATGAGCAGTGGTAAATTTCGTTCATTTTACACCCTGCTTAGGCTGAATAGTGTTATCCCCCTCCTCTTGTCTTTAGACCAGGGACAGCCCACCTCAGGCAGCAGAAGCCCAAGAGGCAGTGTCAGTTTTTGGCAAGATCTCACAAGATCTCACCAGAATTTTACGAGATCTTGTGCACTGCCCAAGATCTTGCCAGGACCTGCTGCTGATCCAGTTAGGCTGTGGATTGCAGCAAGCTGTTTTGCAGATGCTCTTCTGCTCATCTAGGCCTGCTGTTATTGAAATCCCTCCTTTATTTGCTGAGAAAATATTTTGCAGTGGGCTTATGCTATATGTTCTGAGGTCATTAGAAGTACAAGCTGAAATAACATGCTCCCTTTTATCTTCCTGAGCATGAAAAATGGATCAATAACTCATTGATTTAAATTACAATGTTTCCCTCGCAGGATGCCCGGGAACACTAATGTCTATAGTCCTGCATCATGCAGTGAAGAGTGGAAATCTGTATCCTCTATAAAAATAGGGACCTGTCAGCTGCTTCAGTGAAAATTAATTTTAACAGGGGGGTTGGGTTTTTGACACTCCTGATTTCAAGGCACAGGTCCAAGAGGCTTTTCTCAGACCCTCCCAGTGATCCTATTTTCCAGGGACAGTTCCAGATTTACAGAAGTTGCCCCCATTTCTGATTGATCCTGGAATGTCCAGCTTTTTTTAGGACATCCCTATTTTCATCAGAAAAGTGCTGGAGGATATAGAGATATGCAACCCCTGAGCCAAGGATATAAGTAACACTACAACCTATAGAAGACATCTGAACGGAGTCCTGTATAGGGATGTGTTTTTTTAATGTTTTTTTTAATGTTTACTGTTTTTGTATGTTTTTATATATGTTGGAAGCCACCCAGAGCGGCTGAGGCAACCCTGTCAGATGGGAGAGGTATAAATCATCATCAGCATTATCGTTATTAAATAGGGCATCCCTATTTTCATCAGAGAAATGTTGGAGGGTATCTGTTCTTTTGTCCCACTGCCTTCCCTGGGGAAACCTGCTGTTTACTTCTGAATTGGAATAAGCTTTCTGTTAAAAAAACAACCAACTGACGCGTGTTCCAATTCAGCTGTAAACAGCGGGCTTTCCCAGGGAAAGCTGTGGGACAAAAGAAAACTCTTGAACCTGTGCCTATAAATCACAGGAGAAACGGAAGTGAAGATGAGCCCAATATGTGGGAAATGAGGCCTATTATTGCTCGGTCCCAGCTCCTGCCCACCTAGCAGTTCAAAAGCACATCAAAGTGCAAGTAGATAAATAGGTACCGCTCCAGCAGGAAGGTAAACGGCGTTTCCGTGCACTGCTCTGGTTCGCCAGAAGCGGCTTAGTCATGCTGGCCACATGACCTGGAAGCTGTCTGCGGACAAACACCGGCTCCCTCGGCCTATAGAGCGAGATGAGCGCCGCAACCCCAGAGTCAGACATGACTGGACCTGATGGTCAGGGGTCCCTTTACCTTTACCTTTATAAACTGATGGGAAAGGCTAATGGAGGAATCTAGGCTTCAAACTTGAGAGCATATCTACATCACAGACTTAAGTAAGTCTCTTCCCAGGGAACCATTGTCTCACTGGAGGGTGAGGATATAACATCTGTAGTCCATAATGACATTCACTGCATCTGAGACAGTACAAAATCCTCACTGAGCTACACTTCTCAGATAACCTTATTTTTACAACTTTACAATCCTGTGCACACATGTCTATTCATGGTGGCCCACCAGGTTCACTCAAGAGTAAATGTGTTAAGGATTGCAGCCCCCTATATTCATTTAAAAAATACAAACCCATTGTTTTCTGATGTAACAGTTGGAATATAATTAATTAACTGCATTTCATTTTTTCATTTTTTTTCCTGGATTTTTTCCTGGCTTTTGAGGGGAGTGGGGGACATGAGCAATGTACATAAGTGAAGTGTGTGCCATTCATTTTGATGGAGCGCATGAAAGATGGCCTCCTGGAGAAGTGCATTGTTTCTCTTTTATCAAAGGTTTGAAGGGAATGCATTTAGTTTAGTTTTTTTTATACAAATACTGGCTTTTAGAGTGTATTGCTATACAGTGGTACCTCTGGTTACGTACTTAATTCATTCTGGAGGTCCGTTCTTAACCTGAAACTGTTCTTAACCTGAAGCACCACTTTAGCTAATGGGACCTCCCGCTGCCGCTGCGCCAGAGCACGATTTCTGTTCTTATCCTGAAGCAAAGTTCTTCACCTGAAGCGTTATTTCTGGGTTAGCAGAGTCTGTAACCTGAAGCGTATGTAACCCGTTTGGCTACCTCTAAACGCTTTTGACATTCTTAAATGACAATCATATATTATTGCACAGCTATTTATATAGCTTCATAAATTTTTACAATGCTTTGTCATGCCTGGCGTACCAAAACACAGGGCCAGGTCCATTCAATTGTTCAGCTGTAGAACATGCAGACCTGCTGAGGACCATCTGGCTGGTCTGCCTAATCCACCAGCTTCTCTTGTTTACCTCTCATTCCTTCGCCGGAGAACAAAAGCTGTTCTAGCACAGCTTGTGATGGATTTTTGAAAAACATATATGTGTACAGCATGATGTTAACCACACCCAGTGCTGCATAGAGCAGCCATTTCCCTGTCCATGGCAGGATCCACAGATGAGAAACAGCAAGGTGTAGTTGTCAGGGCGGGGCAGGAGAACTTTCTCTCATGACTAGCCTTCTGGGGATTGCATGCCAGTGGTAGCAGGCATGCCAACTATAGGAGGAGGAAGGGGCTTCAGCCCTCTCGGTGGCCAGGAGCATTGGTAGGCAAACTAAGGCATGGGGGTCGGATCTGGTCCAATCGCCTTCTAAATCCAGCCTGCAGACGGTCTGGGAATCTGTGTTTTTACATGAGTAGAATGTGTGCTTTTATTTAAAATGCATCTCTGGGTTATTTGTGGGGCATAGGAATTCGTTCATTCCCCCCCCAAAAAAATATAGTCCACCCCCCAAGGTCTGAGGGACAGTGAACCGGCCCCCTACTGACAAAGTTTGCTGACCCCTGGGCAAGAGGCTGAGCCCCCCCCCCCTTAGGCATTGAGGGGGCGACATCCCCCACTGTCACTGAGTGCCATCCCGCGCCCCAGCCTCTGCCCAGCAGCCCAGGAGCTGGGCAGGGGCTGGGACGGACAAGGGCGAAGATCGCCCTCTGTGTGCCACGCCCCCCAGCACATGCCGGGCAGCATTAGGTGATGTGTCATGTGGCTGAGCCCCCTCAATGTGGGAGGAAATCGGTGCCCTTGAGTGGTAGAGATAGATGGCCAGGGGCAAAAGTGGGCAGAGCAACAGGTGTGATCCATATGACTGTACAGTAGGCTATATTCCAGCTACACCAAGGGTGGCAAAACCTTTTCAGTCATATTGCCTTCTGGGCAACTTGGAGAGTGTGGAATAACCTTTGCTTGGGGCAACATTGCAGACAATCCTTTGCAGTGCTTGGAGACAGATGTATCCATAACAGTGACCAGAGAAGGAAAGACTGCTGGGAGAAGTGCAGAGAGAAGAAATGCCCTGGTGCATCTGCAGCAGCACAACTGGGCACTTTCATCTGCCTCAGCTGCAACAAAACATGTCTCTTCCATGTTGGTTTCTCCAGTTACTGCAGGCACAGACAACAGTTTGACTTCACCCCCAAAGGCACATTCCTCCATTGTCTCCCAAGGCAGATGGATGCCAACCAGGAGCAACTTTGTAGAACCTCCTCACAAACAAAGCTCAATAAATAGTTGCTGTTGCCTAATCTCCCTGCAAACTTTGTGCACACAAATCAGGATGGTGGTTCAATAAACGTCTGGAAGCATCCTCAGTCTCTTAACCACTATACTAAGCCAGCTCCTACCCCAGTACCAACTTAATATCTGTGTGGGAACATGTTGCAGTGGGAGTACTTCAGCACTGGACCTGTTGTGATTCCTTTAATTGCAAAAGTTAACTCATTTGTAATCCTCTGCAATCCTTTGCAGCACTGGCTGTGGCAACAATGGCATTTACCACTCTGACAAAACCAGCCTCGTGAAGTCTGATATATTCATCACTTAGTACTCCAGTCACTGCTCCCTGACTTCCTTGTCTGTATTATTGAAATTGTGAGGCTTTGGAGAATGCTTTGGTTATGATCTGTGGCCTGACCAGCATCCCTACAGCTTTTCAAGGTTGCACTCCCCAGTGCAAGGCCACAGCTCTTTGCTATTCTGACAGGGTACTAGGACCTCTTCCCCTGTCAGAAGCCTCATACTTGTGGTCTTTAAAAAATGGAAAGAAAAATAGGTCTTCTATTTAATGCCCTCCAATATCCCACTGACTGAAATGTGGATGCTTGTTTTTCGGTTTAGCACTCTGGCTGAAGCAGAGCACTGGACCAAAAAACTGGACATTCCAGCATCCAATCAGAAACTGGGGTGGCTTCTGTAATTCTGGGGTGCCCCGCTTAAACTGGGATGATTGAGTTGCATGCTGTTTTCAGTATTAATGCAATGCACAGGAGAACATGAGTAGGGCACTTCTCAGCGCATTCCCTTCTCAGTCTCAGCAACCTTTTGAGGGCCACGTGTCAGTGCTGGTCAGGACCAGAGGGAAAAGTGGGAGTAGCAATTAATGTGAATTTTATCTTTGTACAACAGGCTAGTTTATGCACAAATATTCTTATACTCCTCTCCATTCCACATCCAGACAAGCAAGAGGCATTCTCAGAGCTCAAGGACTCACTTCAGACAAGTATAAACATTTGGGCTGTGAAGCATGGCCAACGAGGGGGTGTGGCCTGGAGTCGAGAACCACATCCAGTCCCTGGCCCTCTCCCTATTGTGAGAGAGCTGGGTGGAAGCAACAAAATAAGTTACAAAATTAAGCACCTGAAGTCAAGAAACAGTAGCTTGTGCATATAGCAGAATCAGATTATAAACTTTCACATTACATAGACTTTTTAAAACAGTGTTTATAACAAACAAACAAACAAACAAACAAACAAACAAAAAACACCTCTCTGACATCCTTTCTCTGCTCTGCAAAAAGAACTCAGTAGTCCCAGTAGAATATTCAGAACAAGCCTTGCCTTACAGCTATTCAAAGCCACAAAATTCAAAATGCAATTGCATCCTGAAAATTGCATGCATGCAATTGCAAATTCCATGGACACTTTTTGTATTTTTGCAAATATACAAATCCTGTCTCTGCAGATAGTTATTTCCTCCCCTCCTTTGACCTTCTTGCAGTGGATCTTATGCTACAACTGCACACATTGCGCAACAGCAGTCATTTCCCCCCTTAGCTATTCTCTACTGAACAGCTGGTGGGTGGGAGAGGACACCAAGAGCCAGGTGAAATAGGCTGTGAGCCAAAAGTACTGCGGAATCCCTGGATAACATCACCTTTAGCTGCAGGTGCAGGCGAGAGAGGTAAACCCCTTTTTGCCAATATGACTCTCACAATCCAGATATTTATCCAACTATTTCCTAATAGTCACTTTAGGCCAATCAGCCAATCTTCCTAGCAAAGGGGACCTTGACAGGACAGTCAAAGCAGTCTCCAGGGAACAGGAGCAGAAGGTGGCAATGTGTGCTTATTTGTCCAGTGAATATGATCAGTGTTCACTGTTGTTGTTGCTTTCAGTATACAAACCTCTCATAATTTATTGTTTCCCCTACCTGCAATTTGTTTTATGTTTCCTTTGCACTGGAACAAATGATGTGGGATAACATAATGACAACATGATTTGCATAAATTGCATAATTACACAATTTTGCCAGAGATGTCAAACATAGGTTTTGGCAGAAGATGAACTGCAGAAGAACAGAAGCAATGCTGCAGAGCAGAATGGAAAAGAATTTCATCTTACATCCCTATTCATAACATTATGAAGTGGTGATCATCACACCTCACCTTCAATTCATAGCTTCTCAAGAGAGTCTGTGTTCTCATGTTTGGCTGTGAGAAATCAAGTTTTGAATCATTTACTGCTGTGCATGAATTTGTGAATGAGTCCTCAGGAAACCTGGAGCTTGCTGATAGTACCAGATGCATTGTGGTTCATAGCGGCTTCTGAAAGGAGATGTGTCAGAGATTTCTTTTAAGCCTCCTTTGCAGTTTCTCAAGAAACACCTCTCTAGTCTTTTAAATCTTTAATCTCTGCTGCCGCTGACAGGAATTTTATCTTAACTCCAGTCCTTTAAAAAAGATGTAATCACTTGTAAGATTAACAGTGGAACATTTTATTCTGCTGTTCTCATAACTCTCTGCTCCACCAAACTTTTGCCTGGTGCTACAAAGCAGTTGCCATGAAACACATCATTCAAAGGAATAAAAAAAGGGGGATCATGTTTTTAAAAAGCAAAGAGAGACAATAACCTTCCTAGGTGGCAAACTGTACAAATATGTTCTAAACAAAAAGTGCTTGTGTTCATTAAAAGAGTAAGACTGTATACTAACCATAGTTACCTGGGAGTAAGGCCCGCTGAATTCAACAGGACTTAGGCTGAGTTCCTTCCTGAGGCCAGGCAAACAAAGACTGCTCGCCATGTATCCCCCCGCCAAGCGCCCCTGCGTCAGACCCAGTGCGTTGGACCGCAGCTTCCAAAAGCGCCTGAAGAAAATCACCATTGAAGGGAATATCGCTGCAGGGAAGTCCACATTTGTCCAACTACTAGCAAGAAACAGTGATGAGTGGGAAATAATTCCTGAACCAATTGCCAAGTGGTGCAACATCCAGACAACTGAAAATGAGTCTGAAGAACTTTCAACTTCTCAAAGGAGTGGTGGAACTTCCGGCGGCTGGCGCCATCGCGGATGGTCCTGGGCTGCTTCGGTGGCGAGGCACCCAGTTCATCCCGGGGGTTAGGAGCTCCTGCAGCCGCATGCAGGGCTCTGGTTGGGGCGCGGGAAGAGCGTCCCGCGCCCTGGGCTCCCCGGCTATGCCCGTTGTGCTCCGAACCCTTCCCCCGCGCCCCCTGTAAGGGGGGGGTGGGGGTGAAGGGACCACGGAGCCGGGCTCTAGGGGACATGCCCCAACCGGGATGTTTACATGCGGCGGCTAAGTCCGTGAGGAGCGTCTCTGTTCTACCTGTCATTAAGGAGTTGCTAAGAAACCAGAAGCTGTGAGTAACTGACTGACTCTTTGTTCTCCGGGAAAAGCTCTGGGATCAAAAGAAAAGGCAGCCCGCCTCTCTCCCTTCGGCGGTGGAAGGAATTAACTCTTTAAGTGACTGCTGCTACACTAATCAATTGAAAGTACTTGGAATTTGAAAACTGAGTCTGTAGAGATTCCCTTTTAGGGGTTAACTGAGGAGAAATATCTCCATTCGAAGTTTTGATCTTTATATTCTGGCGTCGGAAGAAATGGCGGCGATTTGGAATTGCGCAGGAAAAAATTGAGACAAAGGAGGAGAAAGACAGGAAATGTAATTTGATACCCACCTCCCTTCTCCGAAGATGTTGGACTTCGTTCTTATGCTGGCACAGAAGGACTGGGAGATAGAGGAAAAGCTCACTGTTTTTCAATTGGAGCTGACTAATCGAAAATTAAGAGCCTTGTGTGGGATTATAAATGGAAAAAATCTGCATTCCACAGGGGAGGCTTTCCAAAAAATCTATTCAATGGAAACAGACTTTTGCAAAGAGTTGCAAGATGTGCTGGAAGGATGGTCTGAGATGGCAGAGCAAATCCGATTGGAACAGGGACCGTTTTCAGGGGGTGGCAGAAACCCTGATACGGAAAGAATTTTAATATCCAGATTCCGAGGTGGCAGCTCGGGGTCGAGGGACAGAGAATCAAGATTTCTACAACAAGAAGAATTTTGGTACAAAGCTACGGAGAAGCTCAGAATGCAGAGGATGAACATCTTGGAGCTCGATGCAGGATTTGTTGTGGTTGTAACCTGGATCTGTGGACATTTAGAAGCATACAATAGGGGATTCGGCTCTGGTGAAAGACAGGAGAAGACAATGGACAAAAGGGGAGTGGGTTGAATTAATCATTGTTTAACATAGATGGTCTGCCATGGTATCCGAAACCGGAGTGTGAAGTTTGTTAAATAAGTTTATTTTAAATAAGTAAGGAGATATTGAATTTAAGTTAAAAGCAGCATGTTAAATGATAGAAGAAATAAGTTTAGCTATAAGAATATTTGGTTAAATCTTAGGCTATAATGCAAAAGATAAGACAAAGGTGTTTTTTCTTTCTATATCAAGTTAAGCTAAACTTCTATAGAGAAAAGATGTTAAGGAGAAAGTGTATTGTTTTAAAACCGAAGGTGTATAGGCGGGGGAAGTCAAGTGTCAAGATTCGGAACTAGAATTTTTTTTTTTTCTATTGCAAGATTTACAGATAAGAAGAAGAATCCTGACATTATGTGTATGTGTATTTGTATTTGTCTTTGATATTTGTAGGTGTGGGGGTTGGGTTTATGTTATTTTGTGAAAATGTCAATAAATTCTGTTAAAAAAAAACAAAGAGTGGTGGAAATCTCCTTCAGATGTTGTACAGCAAACCTACAAGATGGGCTTATACATTCCAGACTTACGCCTGTTTGAGTAGAGTTAAAGCACAATTAAAACCAATTCCTGCCAAGTTACTTGAAGCAGAACATCCTGTACAGTTTTTTGAGAGATCAGTCTACAGCGATAGGTATGTGTTTGCCTCCAACTTATTCGAATCGGGAGACATCAATGAAACAGATTGGGCAATTTATCAGGACTGGCATGCATGGCTTCTGAACCAGTTTGACTCCAGCCTAGAGCTAGATGGTATTATCTACCTCAGGACTACCCCTGAGAAATGCATGGAGAGGCTACGCCATAGAGGCAGAGAAGAAGAACAAGGAATTCCACTGGAATATCTAGAAAACCTTCACTATAAACACAAAACCTGGCTTTATGAGAAGACAATGAAGGTGGATTTTGACAGTCTTAGAGACATACCAGTTTTGGTTTTAGATGTTAATGATGATTTCAAAAATGATGAAATAAAACAGGAATACTTATTGGAAAAAGTCAAGGCTTTTTTGACAACTTAGCAGCTAGGAGGATATGTGGAGAAGTGCCATTTTATCTCGGGTATAACTTTGTACAGTAAACAGTCCCTGCTTTCTTTGTACGGAGAAAAGTTGCTACCCAGCAGAAAAGTAAAGTTTTAATACATAGATGTAAAAAGCTATTCAAGACACTGGGATTCAGAACCAACTCATCTTGTGGTCTGAGTTTCTGAGGTAAAACGAGAGAATTTGTGCATCTTGCTCAAGTATATAACTTAGAAGAAATTCTACTCATTACTGGAAGTGTCTAAAAAATTTACTTGGAAGTTGTTACAAAGTTGTTTTGTTCAGATTTTGTAAATAAAACCTCTGAATGCCTTCATCAAAAAACAAAACAAAAAAAAAAAACAGGACTTAGGCTACTTCTAAGTAGACATGGTTAGAATTGCAACTTTAACTGCCCCATTCTATTTGTGCCCCCCCCCCCAATTTCTTTGTCACACAGGACTCTGGTCTCTTGGTCCCACCATTCTCTAAGCCAGGCTGTCACTTATCTCCCTCCAATTGTATTAAAATGTACAGTGGTACCTCGGGTTAAGAACTTCAATCCCTCCAATTGTATTAAAATGTACAGTGGTACCTCGGGTTAAGAACTTAATTCGTTCCGGAGGTCCGTTCTTAACCTGAAACTGTTCTTAACCTGAAGCACCACTTTAGCTAATGGGGCCTCCCACTGCCGCTGCGCCGCCAGAGCACAATTTCTGTTCTTATCCTGAAGCAAAGTTCTTAACCTGAAGCGTTATTTATGGGTTAGCGGAGTCTGTAACCTGAAGCGTATGTAACACGAGGTACCACTGTACTCAGATAACCTGTTTGGAAGATGTGACCTGGCTGAGTGACTCTGGCTCTCATTCATCAGAAAGAGCTGGAGGACACAGCCTCCAACAAACAGGGGAGAAAACCTTTAAAGACTGAGCTGTCTTTGTGGCTTGGATTCCTACCTTACCACCAGGGACCGAGGCCAAGTCTTCCATACCACCAGGAATCTTGGTCATTCTCAATTTTGGCCTACTAGTAAACAGACTTACATTTGGGTCTTGTCGTTTGGGCAGCCCAGGACCTCCATGCAGACTGCCCAGGCTTGTGCCCCAGAGAGGTCACTATGGTGCTCAGTGCCAGATTACTAAGTAGACAGAGTAGGCACCAGTCTACGGGCCCCATGGCTTTTTAAGGGCCTTGCAACAACAGATGAAAATAATATGGATTTGACCTTGAAAGAAAATTACAAAAATGTATTAGGAGATAATTTGCGAAAGGCGCCCTGAGATTTCGACTACCCAGGGGCCTCCACAGGGTTTAATCTTGCATTCATGGTGCTGCTAACACAACAGTTTGATTTCACCCCTTAAGCACACTCCATCGTCTTTCGAAACAGACGGACACCAACAACATTGCAAATAATTGCTCACTGTATGATCCTATTTCTGTACATTATTGTGCAGTCCTGGATACCTACCACTTCAATCCAGATAGTTCTTACAGCTTCAGAAAGCCTGATTGATACACTGTGTGCATGCGGGATTTCTCATGCACAAAAGGTCATCTGTTTCTTTTAATGATAGGGCCTGATCCACTCACACACTACTCTCTGCATCAGCAAGATGTTTCCATTGTGAAGGGATAGCACAACCTGTCAAGGGACTCTGGGCCCAGAGTGCCTTGGACTGCAAGAAGATCAAATCTATCCATTCTCAAGGAAATCAGCCCTGAGTGCTTACTAGAAGGACAGATCCTGAAGTTGAGGCTCCAGTACTTTGGCCACCTCATGAGAAGAGAAGACTCCCTAGAAAAGACCCTGATGTTGGGAAAGATGGAGGGCACAAGGAGAAGGGGACGACAGAGGATGAGATGGTTGGACAGTGTTCTCGAAGCTACTAACATGAGTTTGGCCAAACTGCGGAGGCAGTGAAGGATAGGCGTGCCTGGCGTGCTCTGGTCCATGGGGTCACGAAGAGTCGGACACGACTAAACGACTGAACAACAACAGCACAACCTGGGCACCCAAGAGGCCCATGGGAACATCATGGATGCACATAGATTTTGGGATAAGGTGGGGTTGCCATATTTCAAAAAATGAAAATCCAGGCACAAAAATTGTTGAGCTTACAAAAACGACACCGCTTACATGGGTTGCCATGTGTCCAGATTTTCTGCTTGGACTCTGCTTCCGACAGCAGTATTCCAGGAATGTCCAGGAAATTCCAGAGGTATGGCAAGCGTGTATAAGGTTGCAAGTGCAGGGAGAGCATTGACTGGTACTGTAAACATTTTTTGCAGAGGTTTTCCTTGGCGAGCAGGGGAAAAGCCAAGTTTTACGCATTCAGGAAGTGTATTAAAGTAGCTTTTATGTAGAAATTTCATTAAAGTAGTAGAGAATAATAAGATGGGGGTAAAGGTCACTTTATCATGTGTCAATAATGATACTCAGGGCTTTTTTCAGCCAGAACTCTCCAGAACTTGGTTCCGGCACCTCTCAGGTGGGTGCCATTGCCATTCTAAGATAACAAGGGAGGCATTCATGGTGAGTTCCGGCACCTCTTTCTCTAGAAAAATAGCTGTAATAATACTTGCTACTTACAACAGTATTTCAGAACACTTTAGTCAGCGACTTTCACACAATTTCCTTTTCTCCCCACCCCCTTTCTTAATCCTCAGCTTAGTTCTTTATGGTTCTTAAGCAGACAAAAGCCTTGTATACCCATCAGCTTCATTTTTCACTCATATACTATCTCAGCTTCAGCATAATTTAATCAAAGATTTGCTTTTCTCTTCTCCCCCTCAGAGAGATACTTTCCCTGAAATTAGTAAGTTTCTAAGTACCGACCTATTTACATACAGTTTTAGGAAAAGCAGGATCTGAATACTCTGTGGAATTACTATTTCTGTGAGTCTTGCTGTTCCATTGCGTAAAGCCTCCCTAAACGTGACGTGGATTGTATCTTGACAATTGACTTTGATGGACAAATTAGGATGCTTTGTCCAAAGACACCTTGAAACACTCACTAAGTGGCACCCGTTTGCAGGACTGGCTTAAACTGGTTTGTCCTCTCTGAATCCAGGGTGTGTGGGCTCGAAAACACGCTTGTGTACTTCTGTTTGCAAGAGAACTCTGGTTCCAATCTAGGAAGAGAGAGATTTCAGGGCTCCCCCCCAAAAAATTTGTTTTTGTTTCTTAAAGGCTCACCACTCCTTCTAATAGCAAACTCAGGTGGTTGACTGCCATCAGGATTGGAGTGAAAGTTCTGCCACTGAGAAGCAAGAGGGAGGTATTGCATGCTCAGCTGAATCAGTGGAAGGGCCGTATGCAGAAGGTTCCAGGTTCAACCCCTGGCCTCTCCATGGGGGACCCTGCCTGAAGTCCTGGGGAGCTCCTGCCAGTCAGTGTAGACAACAATGAGCTAGGGGGACCAAAGTATTTTTTTGTGGATGCTCGCCCCCTGTCCTCCCCCCCTTTTGCCAAGTGCTTAAAGCTAAATGGGCACAAGTTAAACGCACGTAAATTGCAAGCTTATTGGACCCAAATGTAGTCAGAGAATGTGACTTGGATTAGCCAGTGGGCTGCTTTCCAATTCTTACGATTCTGCCTACATGATTTGGCCAGCAAGTGTACACCTCCTTTCCTCCTTGTTGCTCTTGGAAGTGAATCTGTTGGGCTGGCAAGTCAAGATGGCCTGCAGTACTGCTCACCAAATTTCTTTGGCCATGCTTTGGTCTTCTGTGCACTGGCGGAGGAAGGGGGCAGGGGGTGCACAGTGAGAGGGGCACTGCTCTTCCTCCCCCCCCTCGCCTTCCCTCTCTGTCTTTGGAGCAACGGCAGTGGTGGTGGGAGAGCATGAGCACCCCCTGAACCCACTCAGGCTCAGGCAGCACCCTAACAGACCCTGCCCGGATGCAGAAGCGGGGGGGGGGGGGAGAAGTGAGATCAAGCCTCCCCACCAGTGCTTTTGAGCTGCACAGAGCTGCTTCTCTCTTGGCTGCAATGCACTCCATAGCACATAAGCACTTCCACTCCGGTATTCATGAGTTTTGTCAGGGACTGGGCAGAGGAGGAATGGTGGGGACTGCCTCTCCATCCTGACCCTTCCAGGAAGAAGGAAAAGGAGGACAGTATAGATTTATAACAGGTCACAGCTCAGAGGCAGATGAGGGGGAAAGTTGGGAAATAATGGGAGAGGAGGGGGAAGAGGAGGAGGAGGAGGCAGAACCGGAGTGGCAGAAGGCTGACACAGTGTCATTAGAAAGCATTCCAGACCCTCCATCTCCCAGAACCCGGCAAGCCTTAAAAGTAGGAGAGCAAAGAGCTCAAAGGCGGAGGGCACATAGCAGCACCCGTAGAGGAGGTGATGATGAATGAGGAAGTGGGAGAGATGGGCGGGTGGAGAGTCACTCGGGACAACGCCATCTCTCTAAGGATTGAAATTAAAAAAGACGGCAAAAAACTTTTCCTTGTCTTTATACTTTTCTGAGCAAGCAGCTGGGAGCCACTGACAGCATCTTGACAGGTTTCTTTTCCTGATGTGCTGTGTTTTTGAATTATCCCAAGGCTCTTTGTTATGCTGAGAACAGATTAACAGGGCGACTCTTTCTCTCTCTGTGCCGCCTCCCACCTTTCCACCTCCCTGCTTAGCTCCCTGCCTCACTTTAAATCCTTTCTCACCCTGGAAAAACACCTTTGGGGAGCGGTTCTGATGGGCTCCAGTGTCACTTGCTGCAATTCAGGGATTTTTAAAACATGGATTTTTGTGAAGCACTTACCTAGATTTGGGAAGGTTTAAGATGGCATCCCTCATCTGATCACACCACCCATAGCTGCCAAATTCCTATGGCTGAGAGGACCTCAGCCCAGTGGCGGAGCTTCATGCTCCAGCACCGGGGCGTGGAGAGCAGGCGGGGTGGGGCTGGTGTGTGTCTTGGGTGCAGAGCACGCAGCCTGTAGGGGCAGGGTGTCCAGCGCGGGCGATGACACCCTGCCGGGATCAAGCTGCCGGGGGTGGTGTGCTCCCCCGTACTCCTCTTCCTCCGCCAGTGCCTCAGCCCTCCCCCCCCCCAACATTGGGATGGGGCTAAGCACCCCCAACCTTGAGGGGCCAGGCCTTGCTGGGCCTTCCCACACCTGCAATAAGACCCACTGGGCTTTCCCACGCCTGCGGCAGGCTGCGACAATGCCCAACGGGGGTTGTCGCAGGGGTGGGGGTGCCTATGACACCACCTAAATCCACCACACTTGAGCAGTATTATAGCTGTCCACAGAAGCAGCATGCAGGTATGAGGAGTTACTCTCTCCCTTATTGCTCCTTCTTTGCACTATTTTTGAGAAACAAATAACAAGATGAGGCAATAAGTAAAGAGAAGAAGAGGTTGAGTCTGAGGTGACAGGAACTGAGTTCCCTCCCACCCCTTGGGAAGCAGGATGGGGGGGAGAGAAAGGAAGGATAGTCGGGGCAGAGGGGAGGACCGTGGCAAGTCGGCGGGACTCCCAGATGAGAAACAGGGGAGGGGCAGCAAATTCAGTGACCGCCCCAGGCGGCAAAAGCCCCAGCTACGCCACTGCTGCTGTGAATTAGCAACAGGTGCTGGTTTTCTAGTCCCTCTATGTTCTACGAAACAGAGCAATAAATCTGCTGTCTAGATTAATGTCAGAAGCTGTAATTCAATGGAAGCTATTTAAATTCACAAAAGGATGTTGCTCCAATTATAAGCGGCTGACGCGGATTATTAATAATTTCTCTTTTGTCACGGCTATCAAGGTTTCTTACAGACATTTTTTGGTAAGCGCTTCTATATTGGTCTGCTTCCCTGATCATAATAATTTGGGTCTGACTTTCCAACTGGATAATACAGGGAGAAATACTCCCCCCACCCCACTTATCAAAAAAGTTTTTAAAAAATCAACTATGAATCAATAAACGAAAAAGCTTATAGGATTTTGCTGGCGGGGTTTGTAAACCTTGAGTAGTTTAAATTCATGTCCTCTTTAATCGGGGGACGGGACGGGGACACCTGTGGTAATATATGTTTTCCCCTTCCTGCTTCCTCCACCCGCCTCTTCCAACATCTCCATCGCCCTTGGACTCTTTCCATAATAACATTGTGATTTGTGGTAAAGGTAGTTGATTTCTTGCAGCATTCCCTCAGACTTAAAAGTTAATGAAAGCTTAAATCAAAAGCCTGAACATTAATGGCTGTTGCTCAGAAATGAGGCCATTGCGTAGCACTTTGAGAAATATATTTTATAAGAATAGGAGCTGGTGCTTGATGTGAAATTGACATTTGTTTTGGAGTTAAATTGCTTCAAGGCAAAGGTGCGGAACTCAAGACCCCGGGAGTCTTACCGGACTGTTTTTGTGGTTCCTACCACACAATTTGGTGGCCTGTTTAGTAAACATTGAATCAGAGCGCTTCTGTAAAGCAATTGGAGCTTTTCCGTGTAAGGGAAGAAATACTGTTAAGGGCCAAGTGTGAAAAGTACAGCCATGCCTCCTTGGTTCACATGTAAAGTAAGGAGTGTGGTGTCTACTGTACATCCACACTGTCAGACTCTCTCTGTTTCCGAGAGACATCCCTGGATTTACAGAAGCCGTCACAGTTTCTGATTTGATCCTGGAATGTCCTGCTTTTCCAGAGAAATGTTGCGAAGGTATGGTAGGTGTTATGTATTAAGTTCGACTGCAGTACTCATTCTGGCCACCGTGGCTGCAGTTCCCACTCCGGTCCACAACATGCAAATGAAGGATTGAGAGTGTCATTCACGGATTGGGTAGCTAGAGGGAGTTTGTTACCGTTGCAAGTTACTTAGTACTAGATAAGCCAGTCGACTAAGCCGTTGTTCAGTCCAGGACTCAGAGCTGAAATAAAGAACTGGTTGTTTTAAGAGCTGTGTCTTCATCCATCTTTCCCACTATTTAACAGTAGGATGTCCCTATTTTCATTTCAGAAATGTTAGAGGGTATGCAGTTATGAGAACCCCGAACCAAGGATATAAGAAACTATACAACCTTTAGAAGACACCTGAAGTTTTTCCCATGTATAGGGAAGTTCTTAAAAATTTAATATTTTATTATTTTATTATGTTTTTCTATATGTTGGAAGCCAGACAGATGGGTGGGATATAAATAATAAAATTAGAATTATTAATATGGAATAGGAAATCCCTATTTTCATCATAGAAATCTTAAAGGGGGGGGGGAAACATAAGATGAGAGGACATCTGAGCATTATTTAGCTGTTAATCCACTTTCCTCTGCCATTTGAAATAGACCTGAGTTGTCCCCACCCCCCATAGTTTTGAATTTGTATATGAGCAGCAATTTGACCTTTCCCTGTTTCTGTCACTAGGCCTCCCCTTTGGTGTTTGACCCCAACATTCTAGAATGTTGATACATTACTAACAGGGCATGTGCGCAGATAGTTGTACCCCCAGCCAGGAAGTGTGCAAAAAGCACACAGGATGCCAGGGACTGGCTAGACAAGGAAGAGGGGTGGCAGGAGGCACCTGAGGGCGGGGGGGACTTTGAACCAGGTTCAGCGTGGTGGGGCAGGGAGGAATAATCATTGGCTGTAGTTGAGGGTCGATTTCAAAAAATTGCACTGGAAAAATGGTTATGTCCCTGTGGAGATGGCAGTATTGAATCAGTAGCTCCTGTGCTTCTGGCGTGCAGTCTTTATAAAGATTTGAGGAGTGAGGTTATTACCCCTCTATTATTGTCCATGCCGGGTGGGGTAGCTCAACCATTGCTACTGTGTCCTTTCTTTTAGCAGATCAAGATGATCAGGTGACAGCAAAAAACTGCAAGGTTTTTAGCAAGGCAATTAGAACAAGATCTATTATTTGATTATTGACATAAACCTCCAAAATGTATTTTGTATAGTTAAGTTTTTACCTCTATCTTCAGTACATTTTATTTTATTGCTTTAGCTAGTGGCTGATGCAAATAAAGATTCTTCTGATTCTGAATTCTGCTTATCTGATGGACGTGCCGTGTGCTGACTGACTCCTTGATTACTGAGCAATAAAGTTAATTACTGCAAGCACTGTGCCTGGTTACAGCATCGGACAAAAGACAGAGGGTCTTTTTTGGCAACCTGACACAGTCAGGCAATTGTAAATTTTTAGTGCACACAGTTTTCTGGTTTTGTAGGACTGAGGGAATAAAATAATGTATGTGCACACACGTGCATATCTGAATGACCAGGCTCCTTCATTCAGAAACGCACCGGGAATCGCAGCAAGCATGGCTGGAAAAGAAAATAAAGCACTGAGGACGTAGGGGTCGTGGAAAGGGGAGTAGCAGAAAGTGAGGATTGACACATCCAACCCAAGACACCCAAACAAATAGCCTGTGGCCCTGAGTGCCCACGAGCACCACATTGGCGACCTCTGCTTGAATCACAGCAAGAGGGTCCCACTCCCTTTACACATATGCCACTTACTATATGATATGTATATTTGAATGGGGTTCACACATCCAAGGCCGTATTTTCCCACACTTCAAAACATTCCCTGAGGCTTCTCTCCCTGGGACTTCTTGCCTGGCACCCAGTCTGAACTCAACTATGAAAAGGATGGGGAACCAGCCAGCATGGCCTATGGCCAAGAATGGTGGCAGTTATTGGAGAACTGGGTCCAAAATAACAAAATGAATTTCATAAGGGACAAATGTAAAGTTCTGCACTTAAGCAGAAATACTGTAATCAGATGCACAAGTATAAGATGCCGGGGGGGGGCACCCGGCTTGCCAGTAGCACATGTGAAAAGGATCTTCAAGTCTTAGTGGACCACATGCTTCACATGAGTAAACAGTGTGGTGCAGCAGCAAAAAAGACTAATGTTATTCTAGGCTGCATCAATAGAAGTCTAGTGTCCAGATCAATTATTATTTTATCATTATTTATTGAATTTATATACCGCCCTATACCCGCAGGTCTCAGGGTTAGGCAGATGGGCAGGGTATAATTTCCCCCCATTATTATTATTATATTAGATGATGATGATTATTATTATTATTATTATTATTATTATATTAGTTTATTATTCAGAGGTCAGATTCATGTGCTATTCTGACAGCAGTCAGAAAATGCAGGCAATAAAACTTAGGTTCCAAAGTGGTTAATGTTTCTAAGTTATTTGTATGGAAACACATAGTCTGATGTTAGAGCAACCAGCTCAGACCTCCTTACAGGTAGGATTCACATGGTGGAATGCGAGAGCAAACAACTTGACACCCCTCCTCTCACGGTGAGGAGGAGTGAGCTAGCTAAGCTTAGCAGGACAGTTTACTCTATGGTTTTAACCCAGAGTGTATTTCAAGGGGGCCACAGGTGAAAATCGTGTAAAGGGAGGGCACAGCATAAATCTAGCGGGCCACAAAGGGAAGTGAGAAGTGAAGGAAAATAATCACTTTTTTAAAAAATAAATAAATCCCGATTAGCTGTCCACTTAGCCAATCACAAGTGGGTAAGGGGGCAGCCCACCAGGGTCTAGCACTCGTTTTGCCATGTGCATTTTCTTGGAGCAGTCCTGGTTTTTTTCCAAGGGGAGAGGGCAATCACTGAGGCTCCTGTTTTGACCAACAGAGCCCATGATCCAGAACCCCCAGGTTAGGTAAGTGTGGTGATGTGGACGGGGTGGCAATGGGTATGGCTGGGAGAGCCAGATCTGCTTGTTGTTGCTGCCAGTGCTGGGCCTGGTGGAAGCCTGGGCCTGACTCTGGAAGGCGCAGGGTGCAACCCACCCCAGCGCCTAGTGGATCAGGGCCTTCAGCTGTTGCCTGTCGGCAGTGTCTGCTCAGCTCTGTAAGGCACGGGATGAAATCCACCCCAGTGCCTAGCCAAGCGGGGTCAGCTGGTGCTGCTGACATGCATCTAGTAAATCAAGTGCCTACTCAGAAGAAAGCCGCATTGATTTCAGTGGGCCTTGCACTCAGGTAAGGGTTTGTGGTGGCGCTGTGGTCTAAACCACTGAGCGGAAGGTTGGCGGTTCAAATCCCTGTGACGGGGTGAGCTCCTGTTGCTCGGTCCCAGCTCCTGCCAACCTAGCAGTTTGAAAGTACATCAGAGTGCAAGTAGATAGATAGGTACTGCTCCAGCGGGAAGGTAAACGGCATTTCCGTGCGCTGCTCTGGTTTCGCCAGAAGCGGCTTAGTCATGCTGGCCACATGACCTGGAAGCTGTCTGCGGACAAACGCCGGCTCCCTTGGCCAGTAAAGCGAGATGAGTGCCGCAACCCCAGAGTCGTCTGGGACTGGACTTAACGGTCAGGGGTCCCTTTATCTTTTCCTTTAGTGTTTTATCTAGGCAGCCAGGGCTCCTCTGGATGACAAGATGTTTTTGCGCCACGTCAGTGAGGACCACTTCTTAAAATTATCCCATGTTTACAGAACTCCCTGTGCACCTTTTGGACTGTATCTATAGGTTTTCCCCTTTGTGTCAAATAACTGGGGTCAAGTAAGTGTTGTTTACTTTTTATAATACATGGAAGATGGATCTCCCTTGTGAGATTCTGGACTCTCCTTCCTTGGAGGTTTCTAAGCAGAGGTTGGATGGCCATCTGTCGTGGGCGCTTTAGCTGAGTTTCCTACACTGCAGGGGGTTGCACTAGAAAGAGGACCTTCAGCATCCCTTCCAGCTCTATGATTACATGATTCTATGTTTTTCTGCTTCAACAGTATTTCATTATGTTCCTACCATTTTATGTAACTGTATTTTATATAAATTATAAAAATTATTAATAAAACATGTTCTATTTACAAACAAAACATTTAAACAGCCACCTTTGTACTCCTCCTGTAGTGTTTTTGCCTGGCTAGATCTGTCTGGTAATGCTTGCCTGGATGGATGACAGAGGGGTATGGAACCAGCCTAATGTACACTTGGCAAACTTAGCTGGATTATTATTATTATTTACCATTCCTGCTCCTGTGCTCTTCATACTAGACCTGATTGTGCTTACTTCTGTGCCTTGAAGAGCTTCACCTGCTGATTCCGTCTAAAGGCCCAGTTGCAGATCCCATTTTCACACTTCTTGTGGGGAATGAGAAGCGGGATTGCAGTGAAAAGGGAGCTGGCGGCCTCTCTGCTGCCAAAGCTTAGTCTTACTGTCAAGGCGAATTCAAAAGAACTGCAGCCCTATGAAGATGGATGTCAGGGATATACAGACAGCGGAACTGGCATTGCCATGGTAGCAGACCCTGTCTGTCGGATAACTTCCTCCCAACCAAATGTCCCCCTTCAAACTCCTGAGTAGTTCAGCTCCTGAAGATGCTCCAAATTCACATAAGGCCACTGGCGTTAATGGCGCCAGTAATTGCCCCAAGTGCCCGCCCCCCTCTGAGTTTTACTGCAAATGTTACAGGAAGGATTTCTGCTGACTCTTCTTCTTTTATTTTCTTCCTTTCCTCCTTTGTGTCTGGGTGTACCTGCACCAATGTCACTTCTCTTTTGAGATTGGGGGTGGGGAAGGCCAGACAGACATCCTTATCAGGTAATTAATTTCTGAGCCATTGTGCTTCCATGGCAGGTTTCTGATTTATTGCTCAAGGAACAGTTTGGGGTTCAAAGGGCACATCCGCTGTGTTTAATGCTCCATGATCTTTTACTCCATGGAGGAAGTAGCAGAGAATAAGGGCATTATTGCCACCAGACTGGGCTCTTGGTATTAACATAATAATGCCTATGTGCATCTCGCAACAGCACATCTGTTTCTTCGCATCCTCCTCAATATTTTATTCAGAAGTTGAACTCTTATTTTATTTTATTTTTGCAGTTGTAGTGGTAAAGCTTTTGGTTGGATTATAGGCTCTAAGGGCTTTTTTATCTTGCCTTCGTTTGACAACTTTAGAAAGGCTGCCTCCTAGTGAGGATTTGCCAATATGCACAAATATTTAAATACAATCAGCGAACAGGTTGAGAGTCAGATTTTCCATCAGCTGACAAGGTTTACTGTAAATTCGGTAGACAGCTCAATGGGAAAATGGATATTACTTATCAAAACCTTTATTAGGCATTTACATATAAAATCGCAAGATCAAGAATCACGTACAAAAACTTTAAAATATATATACACAAAGAAACAACATTTAAACTCATAGGCTGATGTATGTGTGTGTTAGTAAAATCTAGAATTTCCTCCTGTTAAAGTGCTCCTTGAAGCACTGCTGCCAAAAATTCGGCTACCCCCGCAGTCACCCCTTGGTCGATGTCAGAGAGACAGAATCCAACACTTCCACTATGCTGCGGTTTCAAACCGTCCAAACGGGGGGATAACACACGTTCACGCAGCGTACTGTGCAGTGGACAATAAAAGAGAATATGCTCCACAGTGTCCGGGACATTCAGGGGACATCTGCAGTATCTCTTGTTTCTGGGAATATTCTGATATCTACCCCTGACAAATGCCGAGGGAAAGATATTCAGTCGGGCCAACATAAATGCCCTACGTTGGGCTGGTATTATTAGTTTAGTAACGTAGTTGACCCTATCGAGGATATTTAAATCATAGAATATAGGAGAGCAAATTTTGTTTACTGCTGCCGCAATATTTTGTCTCTCAACATCCTTTAGTCTAATTAAGACATTGTGATAGATATGTTGCTCGCTTGAGTTGTACAAGGGCTCCAGCTCGATGCCTATCGAAAATGGATATTAATGAAGCAGCACTGTAAACATACATGCTACTTCACATCATAATTTAAGCAATAGACAGATCTCTGCCCTGATCAGTTTACAGTTTTAAGTACTGTTGCATGCCACCCCAATCTCCACAGCGGTGTGAGATTCCAGGGGATCCAGATGCTTACCCAGAGTTCGTGTTTCCTTTGGAATGTGGTGTCTTTATGATATACGGTTTATTTACACATATATACAACCTAGGCCTATGTTCAAAGGAAGAGGAAGAACAAGAAAGTAATAGGTCCTCTTTGTGGAGAAGATGGATAAATGCTTTCGGGTGACAGAGGGAAGGTGGAATTGCTCAACACCTACATTGCCTGTCTTCACTCAAAAGGAAAGCAGGGATAACAGAATAAACCTGGTGATAACGGAATAAACAATGCAAGAAGGGAGCTGCATCCCAAGACAGGAAAATAGGTGGTAAGGGAACACCTAGCCATGTTAAATGAATTCATATCTCCAGGACCTGATGAGCTGCATCCAAGGGGACTAAAGGAGATTGCAGATGGAATCTCAGAGCCTCTGTCTATAACCTTTGAGAATTATTGGAGAACAGGTGAGGTCCCTGAGTGCTTGAGGTGGACAAATGTTGTCCCCATTGTCAAAAAGGGGTAAAAAGAAGACCCAGGTAACTACCGACCAGGAATGGTCGTAGAACAGATAATTAAATGGTCAATCTGTGCGCACTTAGAAAAGGATGCTGTGGTTACTAAGAGCCAGCTTGGGTTTCTCAAAAACAAGTCATGCTGCGGACATATTGTTTCAGTAAGGCTTTTGAAAAAGTTTCCTATGACATTATTGTGGAGCAGCTGGTAAAATGGGGCTGGACAAGGTAACAGTTAGATGGATTTGTAGCTGGTTGACTGTCTGAACCCCAAGACTGCTCACAAATGGTTCCTCATCATCCTGGAAAAAAGTGACAAGTGGGGTGCCACAGGGTTCTGTCCAGGGCCCCTTGTTGTTCAATGTCTTTATAAAACAACTTGGGTGAAGGAATTGAGGGGATATTCATCAAATTTGCAGGTGACAGGATTGGCATTCGATATGACCTTAACAGGTTGGAGAACTGGGCCCAAACTAACAAAAAGAATTTCAATAGGGACAAATGTCAGGTTCTACACTTATGCAAGAAGAACCAGTCACACATGTGAAAAAGACCTAGGGGGCTTAACAGACCACAAGCTTCACATGAGTCAATTGTGTGATGCCACAGCAAAAACAAAACAAAACAAAATGCTGTTGTCGGCTGCATCAACAGAAGTATAACATCCCAATCAAGGGAAGTAATAGTGCACTGTCTTCTGCCCTTGGTCCGACCCCATTGAGAGTACTGTGTCCAGTTCTGGGCACAATTTATGAAGAATACTGACAAGCTGGAAGGTATGCAGAGGAGGGTGACCAAATTGATCAAGCAGAGATAGGATGGCCATCTGTCATGGATGCTTTAGTTGTGATTCCTGCATTTTAGGGGGTTGGACTAGATGACCCTTGGGGTACCTTCCAACTCTACAATTCTATGATTCCATGGTATGTAAGCAACTTGTTTTTTGCTATGACCTATGCAGGTGTCAACTTCACAATCCTGTTTAGTCAGTTTTGGGCCAGTGTGCAACTGCAATGCCACACAAGGAAGTGACAGGGGGGTACATTAAGAGAAGAGACTGACTGCCTCCAAAGGTCACATTGGCTTTGGGGACAGTGAGTAGTACAGTCTGATGAGTAGTACTTAACAGTAATGACATTTTGCACTTAATGAATTAGTTTGTAAATTGGAAGAAAGCAGTTAACCATTAAGCTGATCAGTATGGCAGGGATGGCGATGGCTGGGGAAGGGAACGGGTCACTTCATCACAGAAAACCCTTCAGAGTTGTGCAAAATATTGCACAAAGCAGGCTTGAATAGAACCTAAAAGCACAACCCTTTATGCACTAAAAAGTTTTTCAATGCTGGGTTCTCTTCCTTCCTATAGAATAGAATCATAGAATAGTAGAATTGGAAGGGACCCCAAGGGTCATCTAGTCCAACCCCCTGCAATGCAGGAATCTCAGCTAAGGCATCCATGAGAGATGGCCATCCAAACTCCGCTTAAGAACGTCCAAGGAAGGAGAGTCCACCACCTCCCAAGGGAGATTGTTCCACTGTCCAACAGCTCTTACTGCCAAAAAGTTCCCCCTGATGTTTAGCTGGAATCTCCTTTCTTGTAACTTGAAGCCATTGGTTTGCGTTCTACCCTCCGGAGCAGGAGGGGAAAAAACAAGTTCCCTCTTCTATGTGACAGCCTCTTCATGTGCTTACCTGACAAAACATGAATTGTTGGTTTGACTGCAATAATGTCCCACGCAGAGAATGTTTTCTGTGTTTGCTTGGTGGATCAGTGGAATATTGCCCGACATCCCTGAGCACTGCTTGAACCACCAAGAAGAAAGGTCTAGGAAGAACTTTTGTCAATGCAGGGTGGAGCAACCAACCACTAATGCTTGTCAGAGGTAGCCAGCATGGCATATTGCAGATCATCAACATCTGGTGGGCACCGTATTGGCTACTCCTGCCCTGTGAACCTGCAAGCATACCTAGCAAAGCTACTTTGGCTGGTTAGAGACCATCAGATTCCATACCCTCCAACATATACACATCTACATCTGTCACCTTGAGCCAATTACAACCTCTCAGCTGAACCTACCTCACAATACCTTCTACAGATAAGTGGAATGAAATTAAATTTGTAGCTGTAAGCTGCCTTGAGTCCATGTCTGGGGGAAAAAGTAGGATGATATAATGATAATAATAGAAATAGAAACTGTGAATATGTTCAGGAACATACCAGAGAGTAAATCCTATTGAACTCAGTGGGACTTAGCAAAATGCTTAGGACTGCAGTGTAAGGCTGCCCAGCATGTAGTGGTTAAGAAGGGTGGACTCGTAATCTGGGGAACCGGGTTCGTGTCTCCACTCCTCCACATGCAGCTGCTGGGTGACCTTGGGCTAGTCACACTTCTCTGAAGTCTCTCAGCCCCACTCACCTCACAGAGTGTTTGTTGTGGGGGAGGAAGGGAAAGGAGATTGTTAGCCGCTTTGAGACTCCTTAAGGGGAGTGACAGGCGGGATATCAAGTCCAAACTCCTCCTCCTCCTTCTCCTTCTCCTGTTACCTGGGAATAAGCTCCATTGAATACAGTGAGACTTACTTCTGAGTAGACAGTGAAAGGCTCCATTTACAATAAAGGAATCAACATTCCACAAGTGGTGATTGGTGACATTTTCCTTCAATATTATAGGAAGGACTTTGTATGTCAGCTTCACCATTTCTTTCATTTGGTGCAGGTATTTTATTTACAGTAGAAACAGGACTCTCTTTTTGCACATATAGACACCCACCTTTGTTGTTGTTTAGTCGTGTCCGACTCTTCGTGACCCCATGGACCAGAGCACGCCAGGCACTCCTGTCTTCCACTGCCTCCCGCAGTTTGGTCAGACTCATGTTGGTAGCTTTGAGAACACTGTCCAACCATCTCATCCTCTGTCGTCCCCTTCTCCTTGTGCCCTCCATCTTTCCCAACATCAGGGTCTTTTCCAGGGAGTCTTCTCTTCTCATGAGGTGGCCAAAGTACTGGAGCCTCAGCTTCAGGATCTGCCCTTCCAGTGAGCACTCAGGGCTGTCTACCCACTTTTAATTGTTCTCCAAGACATGCAGGAAAAACGAAAACCGGGACATTCCAGAATCAAATCAGAAACTGGGATGTCTTTTGTAACTCCGGGACTGTCCCCGGAAAATAGGGACACTTGGAGGGTATGTATGAGACTCTTACCTGTCCCCTGCAAGATTCTACTTACTGGACAGTCACTTTTCTCTACTCTGGCCTAGCCTAGATGGAGACAACATCTTGAACTCTTTGAAATAAGGTGCTCTTTAGAAGCATTCTTCATAATGCTTCACCCCATCAGACATCTAGTCTCGAACTGTAAAGCTCAGGCAGCTCAACACTAATGTAATTAAGTGCCAAGTGTTACTCCAGACATGAGAGCTTCCTTAAAAGCTTCTCGGATGATAAATATTCTAAATGTACTGCAGAAATGTGCCTGTAATGTGTCTTAGTGAATTCCAGAAAGTTGACCCAACCTCTCCTCCTGGTCTGGCTCCAGGGCAGTTCAGTTGCTGGTAACATTCTATGGCCATATCATGCAACACATTGCCTGTGTGTGTGTGTGTGTGTGTGTGTGTGTGTGTTTAAACCTACCTTAGTTGCTCAAGCTCTAAACCTCTCTTCAAATGGAGGCTAAATGGGACCCCAACCCCAGAGCCAAACATACAGATGTGAAATATCATTTTTTAAAAAATTAATTCACATGAACAAGCATTTATGATCTGTAATATTGTCCTACTACAGAAGATAGGACAGCAGACGTCCTAACAAGACCTTTACCAGGGGAACATCCCCATACGCTATTAAGCAAAATAACTCCAGTTGGTTAATTAATCTGTTTGTTGAGAAGTGCATACCCTCCAACATTTATCTGATGAAAATAGGGACGCCGTATTCAAATAATAATGAATAATAATACCCCACCCATCTTACTGGGTTGCCCCAGCCATTCTGGGAAGCTTCCAACATATATAAGAACATAAGAAAATATTACATTTTTTAAAGACTTCCCTATACAGGGCCACCTTCAGGTTTCTTTTAAAGGTTGTATAGCTATTTATATCCTTGGTTCGGGGTTCACATAGCTCCATACCCTCTAATATTTCTGCAACGAAAATAGGGACATCCTAAGGAAAAGCAGGACATTCTGGGATCAAATCAGAAACCAGGACGGCTTCTTTAAATCTGAGACTGTCCCTGGAAAATAGGGACACTTGCAGGGTCTGGAAGTAGTGTTGGAATAGACAACAGTCTTTTGTTAATACCCACTGTATTGAGAAGAAAACAGCACTAGGTTCGTGTCTCCGCTCCTCCACATGCAGCTGCTGGGTGACCTTGGGCTAAGTCACGCTTCTCTGAAGTCTCTCAGCCCCACTCACCTCACAGAGTGTTTGTTGTGGGGGAGGAAGGGAAAGGAGAATGTGAGCCGCTTTGAGACTCCTTCGGGTAGTGATAAAGCGGGATATCAAATCCAAACTCTTCCTCTCTTCTTCTTCTTCTTCTTCTTCTTCTTCTTCTTCTTTTTCTACCAAAGCTGTGCAGCCTCTTACAAGATCATTTTGCCCTGAAAGGGAGCTCACTTCAGGAATAGCGAGTCTCTTCCAGTTTCCCTGGCCTTCCCCCAGAGAGAATTGGCGTCACATAACCTCCATGGAGCCCATTCATCCTCTACAAACGGCAATGGCATTCTCCGCAGGAAGTCGCCGGCTCCCTCTTCCCTTTTGTGGCAAACCAGAAGTCAATAGGTCAAGTAAAAAGCATCCAATAACTACACATACCCTAAATTGTGGAGCTGCCTACCCACAGAGGTGCGGTTGGCAACTTCACAGCTTACAGCAAATGCTCTTTACCCCGGGGCCTTTGACACACAAGATGTACCGGTATATTTTTAGCACCACCCTATTTTTGTTATTGTAAGTTGTTTTGAACTGTTTTTAAAGTTGCATTTTAAATTGCAAAAGTGCTGGTAACTTAGGGCCGAGAGTGGGTAATAATAACAATAAACTTCTATTTCTGCCTCCCCAAAACCTTGTGTCCTGCAGTTGGTTTGGACAACAGGAGCACCAGTGTGGTGTAGTGGTCAGAGTGTCCAAGTAGGGAACCCTGGGAGACCAGGGTTCGAATCCCCACTACGCCATGAAGCTCCCTAGGTGACCCTTTGCCAGCCACTGCCTCTCAGCTGAACCTACCTCACAGGATTATTGTGAGAAGTAAATGAGGAGAGAGCCATGTACGCCACCTTGAGCTGCTTGGCGAAAAAGGGGGGGTATAAATGCAGTAAATGAGAGGGCTGTTGGCTTCATGTCCTTCTTGTGGGCTATCCAGAGACACTTGGTGGGGCACCAAAGGAAGTAAGTTCACACAATATCAGTGTTTTATATAGGAGGTTGTAACTTATATAGGAGTGTGTTTTATATAGGAGGTTACTACTGTCTTAAACTATACAGCATTGAGATGGTAATTTTAGAGAATTAGAAAAGCTGTGGAAATGTGTGTGCCAAATGGACTCCCTCAGGAGGTTGTGGGCTCTCTTTCATTGGAGGTTTTTAAGCAGAGGCTGGATGGCCATCTGTCATGGAGAGGCTGGATGGCCATCTTAGGATGCTTTAGCTGAGAGTCCTGCATTGCAGGGGGTTGAACTAGATGACCCCTGCTACAAACCTAGCATTCTTGGATTTCAATAAATGATGTATGAAATTCTTCCACATGTGAACCGACTTGAGATCTTCAGATGAAGGGTGGAATGCATGTTTAATAAATAAATCAAATACATAAAATAGGGATCTTTTCAGCGGTGGCACCACAGCTGTGAAATTATCTCTCCTGGAAGGTCCAGTAAACTCATTTTTAGATACCAGCTTCCTTGAAGTGTTTTTTGTTGGGTTTAATGCTTGATTTTTTATGAAAAGCACAGTATAAAAAAGTAATACAAATGGGTGGGAGGGACAGTCTGGAAGGAAGGCTGTTCTAGGCCCCTCCCCCGCCCCACTTGTCAGGGGTGGGGTGTCACTCTGGTCACTTTGACACCAGCCATTGTGGATGCCACCAAAACTGCAGTCCACCATGGCCTTTCAAGTGGCACCCTCTGAAAACAAGGCCTCCTCCTCCTCCTCCTGTAAATTTGTAAAATGAACAACAAAAAGGAGGACCCCCCCCCACCCCTCAGAATTGCCTTTCCTGCCTGTCAACACCACTGGAGGGTGCAGAGAAAAACCAATAAACAACTCTTTGAGGTGGAAAAGGTCAGGGGAAGGTTGCTGCAAGAAATCCCCACGAAACAAGGGCTACTCAACTTGAAACTCATCCAGAATGCCATAATTGTTCTGTCTCCCTCAGCTGTGCTTCCCCTCCCCTCCCCTCGACCAGGCCCTCCCCACAAAAGAGAGGAAACTCTCAAGAGGGGACAATTTCTCTCTTGTGTTTCCCTTCTTTTGCCACATCTGAGAATTGCGCTGGAAGAAAAGACAACTAAAATATAGACGCAGAGCTGAGCCGGCAGCAGCTGTGCTCAAGAAATATGGTATAATAATCTCCATTCCTAGCCTGCCAAGAGCTTTGGCAAACAGCACGTCATTGGATGCGCTCTTTTTCTCTTTGAGTAATGGAGTCCCATGTGTGCCCTTCCATGGAGTGCGTGTGAAAGCAAGTGTGTTGTGCTGCATGTGTGTTTCTGCAAAGGGGAGCTCTGGAGAAGCTGGTGCCAGCCTAAGCTTACTCTGTTGCAAAGAGCTGGCAGGGAAGTGAGGCAGTTTCCCCTGCTGCTGCCACGCCCCAACCGCTGCCTCACTCCCCCCAAATGGCAGGAAGTTTCTGTCCTTTTAAAGGATCGATTTCCTTTTGAGGAGCACAGTACCAGAAATTCAAGACAGCTCTGAGGTTTGCAGAACTACAAAAATACTTAGGCTGCGTCCAGATGGGGGCTTTATATTGCAAACAGGTCCTTCAGATCTGATTTTTCTGTTCGTGTGATTTGCACATTAGGTTCCTGGCACACAAGCAGCAAAAGGTGTGTTGAGTCAATTGAGAGAGCACAATTGCCATTTTCTTGGCAAAATAAGCTGGATGCTGTGGCCATGCTAGAACTGCAATCATCCCTGACCATGGTCATACTGGTTGGGGCTGATTAGAATTGTGAGCACAGCAAACATTCCCCTTTCCAATGGCCCCTTTCATGGTCATTGACCATGCTTGCTGAGGCTGATGGGAGTTGCAGTTCAGCAGCATCCAGAGGGTCAAAGGTTCCTCAAACCTGCTGAAGAAGAATGTACTTTACACATGGTGTTTTCACCTTTGTTGTTGTTTAGTCGTTTAGTTGTGTCTGACTCTTTGTGACCCCATGGACCAGAGCACGCCAGGCACTCCTGTCTTCCACTGCCTCCGCAGTTTGGTCAGACTCATGTTGGTAGCTTCGAGAACACTGTCCAACCATCTCGTCCTCTGTCGTCCCCCATAGGGCGCACCGGACCATAGGACGCACCTCATTTTTAAGAGGAGGAAACAAGGATTTTTTTTTCCTGGTTTTCCTCTAAAAGCCCTGTTTTTTTGAGGATCAGCTAAAAGTTTTGCAGCTTTTTTTGCAAAGGGGGAAAAGCAAAGCTCCTTTTGCAAAGGGGGAAAAGCAAAGAGGAAAAGCCCCGTTTTTATGGGGTTCAACTCACATTTCTGCAGCTTCTAAAGGAAAGGGAGCCTTTTCTACAGTTTCCAGACAGATAATCTAATCAGCCAGTCACATGTCGCTGGGGAAACAAACAACCTCCCTCTGCAGCACATTCAACAATGGAGGGCGGGGCTGAAAGGGAGCCGGGACTCTTATCTCTCTCCCGATCTCTTGCTGCTCAGCTGCTGAGCGGGGTCCTTTCAACACCCCTTTTCTCTTTGTAAAATAAAAAGCATGATCCTCTTTTGGCCCCTGGGCAATTCAGCTCCAGGGACCACCATTCGCTCCATAAGATGCACAGATATTTCCCCTTACTTTTTAGGAGGAAAAAAGTGTGTCTTGTGGAGCGAAAAATATGGTACTTGGCTAGGAAACAGGGAAATGTATCACTTGATGATGGGTGTATTGTGGAGGTCAAGGGAAGGGTGGGGGCAAGCCCTGATGCTCAGGTTACTTCGCCCAGACACTCCCAACGTCTGATGTGCTTATGATGTAAGTGTGATGTAGTTTCAGGGGTATTACTAGTAACTTTTGGAAACTGATAAAAGAACGAACCTTCCTTTGTTCAGGGCTTCTTCCTGCTTCTCCCATGTGGTGGGTGGGAGTCCTGTTGCAACAGTCTTTTGAATAAAGACCAGTCCTACAGGCTGCTTCTTTTGCTGCTATATTCCTGGCTGGTGTCTTTGTTTGACAATCCAAGTGACCCCAGGGATTTTCCTATAACAGCCTGCAGGGCACCGAGCAGAATGTGGCTTGGGCACTGGGATTCTGGTGCACCCAGCCCCATGGCTAGCTATACTGCTGGCTCGGCCTCCTTCTCCCCATGGCATGTGCCAGACAGGGGTGGGATGCGCGGAGGGACGTCTTTGCCCTCCTGGGCTGCCAGGCAGAGGCTTGGGCGCATGAAGGTGTTATGAAAACTTTTTTTTTTTTTTTTATAAGAATTTATTGGCATTTTTCTATAACAACAAATACCCACACCCACACCTACAATTAAACAAATGCAAAACAGATAAAACAAATACAAACAATGTCAAGCTTTCTTATTGCATCTTTCTAAAAAAAAAAAAAAAATTTCTATTTCCATATCTTGACCAATGACTTCCCCTGCCCTTTCACCTTCGAATTTATATCCTTAATCTATTTTATAACCATTTCTCCTACAAAGAAAAACATTAACTTCAATTGTATAATTACATTCAATTATATCTTCAACATTTTACTAAAAATACATCATCATAGTGATACCTCATCATTGAATCTTCTTGGTCCATAAACTTAAACCACTTGGATTCACTTTACTTATATTCCACCTCATAAATCTTCACTAATCATTCATATCTAATCTATCTCTTCTATTCTTAAGATTGCTGCTAATAACATAATAACTTGAAATATCTCCTTTCATGTTCAAATAAAAATTATAACAGAATGTTGTTAACAGTATTCACCCTCCAATTTCAATTCACCATATCAGGCTACTTAAAGTTTTGCTTGATGCTTCACCCCACACCCCCTCTGTCCATTATTCTTCTCCTGATGGCATCAACACTGGACTTCCATATCTCTTCCCTCTCCAAATGTCCACAGATCCAGGCACAGTCCGAACCTCTCCTTGCCACGAGTTCAGAGGTGTCCATCTCATCATCGCTCAGCTTCTTCGGTTCCTTGTCACATTCCTTTTCTTCTTGTAAATACCTTAATTCTCTGTCCCTGGCCCCCGAGCTCACACCTCGGGGACTGGATATACGAAATCTTAACGTCGCTTTGGGGCTGCCACCCCCAAAAAGCGAATTTCTTCTCCGAAGTAGCTCATTCATTTCTCTCCATCTTTTCATCCATCCTCTCAGCTCTTTGGCAAGACCTTCTTCCAGAGTATCAAAAGTTTTATAAGCCTCCTCTGTGGGCAATTGGTTCCATTTCAGGCCCCCACACAAGACTTTGACTTTTCTATAAAGCAGTTCCACCTTCAAGGCAGTGAGTCTCTGTTCGTCCGTTAGTCCAGAGTTCAATACCAGTTCAAGGACAAAACCCAGCATACTGGCAGAGGAGGAGGAAGCGGGTGTCGTATTTCTACTCCCCTCTTTGTTCGTCGCCATTTTCCTGAGCTGGAGCGCAAATACCGCAACTTTAAAAGGAGATATTTTACTCTAGTTAACTTCCCAAAGGAAGAATTTGCCAGTCTCATGTGTCAATTTTAAATACATTGTAGCCAGTTCTGTAGCAGCAATCACTCAAATTGGTTAGATTCTTAAGCTCGAAGGGAGGGAGGACAGGCTGCCTTTCTCCTTCCCCCCGGATCGTTCCAAAAGCACGATTTCTAATCAAATTCTTTACTCACGACCACCGGGTTCTTTTAGCTCCATTCTTCAAAGGTAGAACTTGGACGCTCACCGCTCAGTCGCCGCATTTGCATCCCGGTTGGGCGCCGTCTCCCACCCCCACGGGGGGCTGGAGCCTCCGCGGGCGCAGCCGGGGAGCCCAGGGTGCGGGACGCTCTTCCCGCCCCCAACCGGAGCCGCGCGCTCCTAACGGCAACCCCCGGACAGGCGCTTCGGAAAGGATTTACATGCCTGATACCGCATGCATGATGCGTCCAATGAAAACTTCCCGCGGGGGCAGGCTGGAGACTGACCCCAAAGCGGACGAAGCTTCCGTGCCCTTGGCTTCTGGAGTCCAGGGGCACAATGTAATATGCGGTTGTCCCAGCTTGAAACCCACACAAGCCTTTTGGCTAATACTTTATTGTAGATAAAGAGCAGAATAATACATCTGCGTAGCAGCTCATAATTCAGATGTCCTTAAGGCTTGCATCCTGATGCAGACTGAAAGTAAAGTACATTTGCAATGACATCACATGTGTGAGAAATTAGTGGGACCGGTGGTTCTCCCACAGGGTGAAACATGACCCTTAAGTCTTGTGACCTTGCTGCTACAGCGTTCGCAGCTCGGCATGTTATAATATCACAACAGAAGGGTGTCTAGCAGAGGCTGGGGGTGTCAGCCCCCTCAGTATTGGGGGAGCTGTGCCCCCTGCTTCAAAATATTGAGGGGGGTGAAGCCTCTTGCCCAGCGCCCTTGCCCTATGCCAAACTCCAGTTTACTGATGCTGTCATCTGCACATGCAGAATGGCTGCCTGAACTGCATGTAGGCACCTTGGCTGAACAGTGGCTTCTGGGCAAATTAAGATGACGAGTGAGCTGGCATCTCTGCAGCACTGTGCTCTGTACTGCACCCAGGTACCCTGTAAGGAAGGTAAAAACTTTTCTTAAAAGGGAGTGAGTGCCTGGCACTAGGGGTGGGCAAATCTGTCCATTTTGGTTTCTCCTTTTTCTAATCTTACAATCACTCTCCACATTTCCTCATCAATTTGTGAATTCTTTTTCCCAGAAGAAAATTTGTCAGCATTTTAGTGAGAATTTCGAATTCCAGGCTCACATTTCTTTGTGTAAGCCATTCCACTTGCAGCTAGCATACCGCTAAGGGACTTAAACTGGAGATACATTGAATTCCTCCCAAATGCCCTCAAGAAGTAGGTTACATGTTCTTAAATTAAATGTAAATCAAGACTTCGGCAGCGGGTCAACACTTCTGAAATCCGAACTTGCTGCCTCTGAAAAGGAATAGCTTTTTGACTTAGAAACTCACACTTGAGCGCATTGGCAATGCCCTGCGCCCCCCCATTCTTTCCAATGCTCTTGAAGCTGGCATTTTTATTTCTGTGTTTAATTCCTTCTTCCTTTTCAGATAAGTTGAGTGTTCTGGGGAAAAGATTTATCCACACGCTCTGAACAAACAGATTTATGATTCCGTTTCAATGTATTCTTATTGTTAGTGTGGGATTTTTAATCTGTTGCTGATCTGCTGGCTTCCCCTTTCACCTCCTTCTCTATGAATCATTTCAGAGGAGCATTTGGTGTGCTAATGATTCATAACAATGCTAAATAAAACTAAAAAAATGTCGTACGGGTGGCAGAAAAACACCAGAATTTGGAAGAGCACTGCACCCACAAGAGAACGTGGCAGGATGAGTCAGTGGAAACAGCTCTGCAGCGATAAATCTTTGGCCTTGACTTCTCAAAGACAAAACTGTGGCCCTGACTGTACAAGTGTCTGTAAACTGGTGGTTTCATCTAATCTGGTGGTGGGGAACTTGTGGCTTTGCAGATGTTGTTAAACTCAAACTCCCATCAGCCCCAGGCAGCCTAGCCAGAGATCAGGGATGATGGAAAATGTAGTCCAAAAATACCTGGAGGGACCATAAATTAGGCACCCGATCTATGCCAAATCTGCACTAAAAAATTAAAGCAGTGCCATACCACTTTAAACAGCATACCCTCCAACATTTCTCTGATGAAAATAGGGACGTCCTACTCCATTGTTTATATCCCACCCATCTGACTGGGTTGCCCCAGCCACTCTAGGCAGCTTCCAACATATATAAAAACATAATCTGGATGGCCCTTGTGGTCTCTTCCAACTCTATGATTCTATGATTCTATAATAAAACATTGAACATAAAAACTTCCTTATACAGGGTTTCCTTCAGATGGTTCGGGAGTCGGATAACGCCATATCCTCCAACATTTCTCTGATGAAAATAGGGGTGTCCTAAGGGAAAATGGGACATTCCGGGATTAAGTTAGAAAGTGGGATGGCTTCTGTAAATCCAGGAATGTGCCTAGAAAATAGGAATACTTCAAGGGTCTGAACAATCATGACTTTTCCCAAAGAATCCTGGGAAGTGTTACGGGTGCTGAAAGTTGTTAGGAACCCCCCTATTCCTCTCACTGAGCTACAATTTCCAGAGTGGTTTAACAATCAGTCCCTCTTGCCAAGGAACTCTGGGAGTTGTAGCTCAGTGAGAGGAATAGGGGGGTTCCTAGCAACTTTTAATCATGAAAGGAATAATCAGTCTTGCCCTTCCCACAATTGCTGTTGCTGACATTTATACAAGGTGTGACTGCAAAGTAGGGTGAATCACCCCGTATGGGATCATGGGAACTGCCGGGTTCGCGGAGACACCTGGGAGGCGTTCGTCCACATCTCAGCTAACTTATGTGCACGTGTCTCGGCATTTGTTGACAGGCCTACATTCATGTGGTAGTGCTTAACAGCTGTTAATAGTTCAGTGTGTTGCAATTGAAAATGGAGCAGAGTTAATATGAAATTCTATTTCAAGTTGGGTAAATGGGCATCAGAAACCCACAAAATGCTCACGATAGTGTACAGAGATGAAGCTACTTGAAAGACAGTGTATGAGTGGTTTAAGCATTTCCACGAAAGGCAGCAAAGCAAACCATCAAAGATGACCCTCAGTCTGGTAGACCGTTGACAAGCAGAACGTTGGCAAATGTCAACAGAGTTCGTGAGTTATTGATGTGGGATTGGCGTTAGTTCATCTGAATGATGGTGAAAGAATTGCATATTCTGCATGCAGGGGCGTCGCAGGGGGGGCGGAGGGGGCGGGGGGCCCCGGGCAGCGCCCCTGTTGGGGTGACACATCGGGGGGCCAGCCCCGCCCACTGGGCTTTTTTTTTTTTTTTTTTTTTAAAAAAAATTAGGTTATTTTCGGCACTGCCGGGGGGGAGCCGCAGGGGCGGCCAGCGAGGAGGGGTGTCACCCCCCCTCGCTGGCCGCCCCTGCGGCTCCGCCCCAGCAGCGCCGAAAATAGCCCCCCCTTGCAGCGGCGCAGCTCGGCATGGAAGCCCCGACTTGCGCTGCGCCAAGGGAGCCCAGGCGGCAGATTTAGGAGTCTTTGCGGCCCACAAAGACTCCTGAATCCGCCGCCCGGCACCCCTTCTTGCAGCGGCTGCTCCCGCAGGCACGAGCAGCCGCGGCAAGAAGGGGAGCTGCCGCCGGGCGGAGGCTTCTTCAGGAGTCTTTGCAGCGCAAAGACTCCTGAATCCGCCGCCCGGCACCCCCGGGGGCGGGGCGTCGCATGCGTCATGACGTCATGACGCACGCACCCCCCCCCCCCAGGGGTGTCTCTTGGCTTCCCGCCCCCGGCAGCCAAGGGGCTAAGAACGCTCCTGCTGCATGAAATTGTTACTGAGGTTACTGAGTTGTCCCACCCTCCATATTCTCTTGATTTGGTCCCACTGGATTTATTTCTTTTTCAAAAACTGAAATCTGCACTGAAAGAGCACAAATTTCCCAACATTTCACACATCCAAGCTGCTGTGACAAGGGAACTGAAAACAGTACAAAAAGAGGACTTCTCCAGAAGTTTCCAACAGTTCTACAAACATTGTCAATGGTGCATTGGATCAGAGAGGGCCTACTTTGAAGGCCAGTAAGGTATGTATGTTCAAATATTTCTCGATGTCCGATTTCTGTGACCATTCACCAAACTTTCCAGTCACACCTTGTATATCAGCAATATGCTGATATCATAAATTGAGAAGAAGCAAAGCCAATTGTCCCCCCCTCCACTCAGGATTGTCACTCAGAGAATGTTCATTATTTTACAAAAAAAAAAAATCATTAATATTAAAAAGTTACACTTATCTTGCACTCCCCCCATAGAGAGTATTTTGCTTATGTCTAAAAGCTACAACTACTGCAACTAACATTCAGAATACACTCAAGAGAGTTTTGCAGTAGGGGCAATTATTGCCAGGCACTGAAAGAGTTTTAGTGTTACTATGTTGGAATCTTGGCATCAAAAAGTCTGGCAAGTAGCACTTCTGGAAAAACTTCCGGAAGCAGTGTGTGGTGAATCAGAAGGAGTGCTGGTTGGGGAGCTCCATTGCTCTGGGTGGCAGTTGCACAAAAAGTTGGATTTGATTCTAAGATTCTTTTCAACTGACTTCATGGAGCTATTGAGCCATCTGGCTGAGAGTGTCTCCAATTCACAGCCCCTGTGAGCCCATATGGGAAAGCAATCTCTCTCTTGGCTGCACAATGTGTACTGCAATTTGTACACAACAGCTAAAAAAGAAAGTCTATGCAGCAACATTCACTACCTTTGTGAGAGAAGAATGTGGAATTATGATGTGAATAATTTGTTAGCAAAATCACTAGATGGAGTCCAGAGAGAAGAGAAATCCTAGGAACACTTGACTGATGAAAACTGAACAAAACAGTGAGAGAACAAAGGAATGGTGGCTTTGTATTTCTTATTTCAGGCCTGGAACAGGGCAGGAAGACATTCAACTAAACATATAAAGGAAAAGTTCCTCAGAACAACCTAGCAAATCAGAGCATGTGCCACCTCAGTTGAGATCATGCCACTCTGGCTGGTTGCTAAGCAGCACTTCCACCCACTCCCCTCTTGGTTAGTTGGCTTACTGATAACATAATTAACCCTTAAGCTGCACATAGAATGAGTTCTGCTGTTACATTCAGACATAATTTCCCAAGGAATATGGCACAAGGGAACTGTATTTTTTCTTTCTCCACCATCCATCTTCAAATGTCACCTAATAATGCTGAACTTGATAAATCCAGAGCAAGCACCAAGATTTGAGAAGGAGGAGCAGGGGAGGGTGCTTTGCTGGGACCATGCTGTGGCCATTCTCCACCTCTACTCCATGCAGCTACAATAAAGCCAGATTTGCACATGATTAGCATTGCCATATTTTGAAGAGCAAAAAAGACGACCCTGTGATGACTCTCATTTTAATCTGAAGAAGTGTGCATGCACACGAAAGCTCATACCAAGAACAAACTTAGTTGGTCTCTAAGGTACTACTGGAAAGAATTTTTTATTTTGTTTTCATTTTAAATACACTACTATATACACGGGTGGCGCTGTGGGTTAAACCACAGAGCCTAGGACTTGCTGATCAGAAGGTCGGCGGTTCAAATCCCTGCGACAGGGTGAGCTCCTGTTGCTCGGTCCCAGCTCCTGCCCACCTAGCAGTTTGAAAGCACGTCAAAGTGCAAGTAGATAAATAGGTACCGCTCCGGCGGGAAGGTAAACGGCGTTTCCGTGCGCTGCTCTGGTTCACCAGAAGGCTTTGTCATGCTGGCCACATGACCCGGAAGCTGTATGCCGGCTCCCTCGGCCAGTAATGCGAGATGAGCGCCGCAACCCCAGAGTCGGACATGAGTGGACCTAATGGTCAGGGGTCCCTTTACCTTTTTTACTATATGTAGGTTATAGAAGCAGTGATAAATTGCTGAGGGAGTCAGGAGAAGGGAAGAGGAAAGCAAGTCTTCAACCACCAGTTATGTCTGTCTCATCCAGAAAGTATATCCAGAGTTTTCAAAAGCAGTTTTCAATCAATGTGCCATTCAAAGCAAATACCTGTAAATGCATTTTGTCCCAGATACAAACACACTAAAACAACAACCCCAAAACCATTACACTAGGCAACACAACCAACATTGATCTCTCCTGAAAACATCCCATTTTACCATCAAGGTACAGTGGTGCCCCGCTAGACGAATGCCTCGCAAGACGAAAAACTCGCTAGACGAAGGCATTCGTCTAGCGGAAGGCTGCCCCACAAGACGAATTTGTCTATGGGGCTGCCTCGCAAGATGTCTTTTTTTCTCGTCTAGCTAAAGCGCGGCTGTCATTGCCGCTTCGCTAGACGAAAAACCCGCTAGATGAAAATTTTCGCAGAATGAATTATTTTCATCTAGCGCCGTGGGACACCACTGTACAATAATGACTCCAAGGACATGAACCCATGTTGGATGCATTTTTGCAGCCAAGCTAGACCTGCCTTTGATACTACATACCCATAATACCCTCCCTTGAGCTCAGATCCAGTAAAAATAAGACTTCATACTAACAGCTGATAAGCAGAGAATGCACAAACTATGTTGCAATTAAAGTTATATAGAGAACTTCTTTAAAAGCAAATAATTATAATGACTGTAACAATCTCTTCCTTTGCATGCAAATTGGACCGCAACCATTTCCCTTTAAAACAAACAAACAAACAAACATTTTTTTAAAAAGAAGATGAAAACTAAAAGAAGGCTATTAACACCTCTACTGGAAATCTCCAAGCATTTGGCGTGTGCATGGAGGCAAAGGCTTTTAAAATCTTTCTTCCTTTTAAATGAGGAAAGGGACCCCCATCAGGGCATGTGCGTTAAATACTGGAGTTTCCAGCACAAATAGAAGGTCAATCATGCTGCCTCAGAAGGATTTTCTGATGAAACACAAACCCCTGTGTTGCAAAATATAACAATCTACAAAAATGCAAACGCAACATGCTGGCTAATAACTGCTAGTGAATATATAATCGGTTATGATGTCATTCAACATATACGAATAAGCCACTTCAAAATGATGTATATATCATACAACACATCTCACAAAATATACAAGTAACTACAAGTTGCTATATGTATCAGAATCAAACAAAGAATCAAACAAATCAATGAATAGCGAGGAACGCCAAGCCGTCTATCAAAGGAAGACATCTCACAAAAGTCTCAAAGGAAGGTGTCTCTCCGAAGTCTCATAAGGACAGTATATCCGAAATAGTTCAACTGTTTGGAATAAAGTCTTCATCAGCTGGAAATGGAATATAAGGCATTGCAAGCAATGAGTGACAACAAAAGTGAGCAACCTGCATGTAAGTTATACAGTGGAACAAAATATATAAAGAGGTATATACCAAATAATTATCAATACTAGTGGGGATCATGCTAGTGGATGAGTGCTCACTGGATAACGTAGCTCAGGGGTCAGCAACCTTTTTCAGCCGTGGGCCAGTCCACCATCCCTCAGACCATGTGGGGGGGGCAGACTATTTTTTTTTGGGGGGGGATTAATGAATTCCTATGCCCCACAAATAACCCAGAGATGCATTTTAAATAAAAGGACACATTCTACTCATGTAAAAACATGCTGATTCCCTGACCATCCGCAAGCCAGATTGAGAAGGCGATTGGGCCGCATCCGTCCCCCTGGCCTTAGGTTGCCTACCCCTGGTGTAGCTGCTGATGCTTACAACACAAATGCATAGGATATATAAAGTTGACCACAGGTGTAATTATTGCAGACAATGTAAAGAAACTTAAAGGAACATTACGTCAATTCTGGCATCACAATGCAAAGACAACCCATAAAGTGACATAATTAAATTGGAACAGATTTGGATGGTTTTGAAATAGTCTTAGAATACAATGGATTTTACATAAAACAGATTTTAAATAAAATAATTAAATCCCCCGATATGTGGATTTAAACTAATTTATTAAACAGGTTAAACCCACATATCTAGGGGGGCAGAATTCAGAACTCGACTTCAAGTTGCCAGAGAAAAGAAGGAGAAGGTGGTGGAGAGACCAAGACAGAGGTGAAGCCCTGGCAACGTGGAGATGAGGCAGGGGAGGCGGAAAGGGAGGTAGGAAGGGGGGGAAAGAGGGAATGAGGCAGAAAAGGGGGGGGTGAGAGAAAAGAGGGATTGGGAACAGCTGACCTCTCCAGCACAGGAAATCCCACCCATACAACAGCCCTCCCTGAGCTCCATGAGAGGCCAGGCGGTGGGGCAGGATGAGACCTCGTATTTATCCAATCAGGGTCGTCTTAAGTAAATCTGGTGCCCCTCGCGCTGCGCCAGGCAGGGCCAGGCGCAGTGGGCAGCCGGAGGGCACAGAGGGGCGGGTGGGGACACTGCCAGCTGTGCTCCACCTCCGCCTCCGCCTCTGCCTGCTTGGCCAAAGCGGTGACACGGTGCTGCTGTCCAGGGAGCCCTGGCTGCAGCACTGACGGGAGGCTCACAGATGGCCTCCCCACTTCCGCAGCCTGAGAAGAGGTGGGCGAGAGTGGCGCTGCCAGCGGAGCTGGAAGGTGCGGGCACCCTCCTCAGGACATGGCTAAGACGTCTCTGCATCCAATTAATTTGAAGAGAAGGTTGATGGACACTGCTGCCACCCAAATTGGGCCTGCCAAGCCACTTGAAAAGCAGGCCCCGAAGGGAATCAAGTCGGCAGGCAGGAGAACCAGATCCCATGGCAATGGAGGGCGGGACATACGTAGGTCAATGAGCACCACAGCACTGCTGAATGACAGGAGGCATGCCCAATAGAGGTATACCTAAGGTGGGAGCAAGGGTAGCAAACAAAACCCCCAGACAATTTGGCAAATTTAACAAATCCCCCCAGACTGACATTGTACCCTTGAAAAGGAGGACATGTCTGGGGGAAAGAGGATGTATGGCAACCCTACTTGAATAGAATGAGGTGGCAGCCCCAGATTGGTAGAATGGACTGCACTACTCCAACAGTATGAGAAAGATAGCACTTTGTTGTTCTTTTCTTAAAAAAAATAAGGGCATTCCCACAAGTAGAAGATTAGCACATTGTAGAGCAGAGTTGTACTGGGATTCTTTTAATGGTGGGTCAGACTCCTTGCACCGGTGATCTGGCCGGCTTTGGGGTTTTCTTTTTCTCTCCCCTCCTGTCCTTTCCGGTTCCTTCTTATCTGATAGTCTTCTCAGATATTGGTATGCCCCAGGCGCCCACCAATACGCTAAAGCTGTTTCAAAGAACAGCACAATCTGCGCCAGCTACAACCCAAAGAGGGAACCTTGAAAACCCCCTGGTTCCTGACCATAGGCTTTCCTCCCCTTCGAAAGCCTACAATTGGACTTCTTCCGGTTCGTCGCAGCCATCGGAAAGAAGCGCAGAGTAGCCCTTCGGGGAATTCCGAGCAATGTCGTTTTTTTCCAGGGGTCTCGCAAAGGCTCTGCGGACCCCGAAACCTTGAGGGGGTACCTTGAGGGTCGTGGCACCCAGCAGCGGTATTGCGTGCTCTCTCACTCTTTGGGTTTCTGCAATAACCCAAAAGATGGGATCGAGCTCCGGGCGCGAAAGGGAGGCATCGCTAACCTGATGTGCAGTCTCTGGCTTCTGATTAAAAAAAACCTGATGAGCTTCCAATATTTAAACTCGAATTTTGGACTTTAAGGGGACATTTTTACCCCATGGAAATTATTGATTTAGAATTTAAGAAATTCGGACAGCTGAAGGGCGTAACAAGAGAGTCCATCCGACAGCAGTGTGGAAGATGGCGCAGGATTAAAAGTCGCAGGAGTAAATGGATAGACGTGGAAAGACCGCTGAGTGAGTAGTAGGTTAAAAGCCCTCTGTTGAGGGATTTACTTGATTATAAAACTTTACATGAGAGAAAGAGTTAAAAAGGAACTTTGATAATCATCCTGGGGGAAGACCCTGCTGCGTGGTGGGAGGGAGTGAGCTTGTCTACACCCCAGCCCATGGACAGGAGGCTTCCCAGGCGGCAATTTGTGGGCTTTTAAAGGAGTTTGAGGAGGGGACAAAATAAGAAATCCCCTACCGAAGGCTCTGAAATATTTGGTTTTTGATCTGAAGTCCTTTGGATTGTGAACTTCTTTGTGATCGGGACAGGAAAGGGGACATTTCCTCCCCCCTCCCCCCTCCGTTTTGGGAGAAATCAATTGGAGTGGTGGGAAAACAACATCCTCTCTTCACTTTCCCTGGGTCTGTCGGTGCCACCTTCGGGGGGTGGATTACAATTTCTGGAGCCCTAATTTACCCATTGGGGTCGGATTACAAATATAGACCCCCCCTGGGGTTTTATTGTGAATTAAGCCTGCAAAGGGCTGAAGATTTTAAACTTTGACTCTCCTCCTTTTATCTTCGTGACTATGTGTTACTTTGTAGACATTAAATCAAAACTTTGTATCTGTTTTAACTTTGTATCTGTTTTAACTTTCGTTTCCGCAGCTAAGGAAAATGAAAGTTAGTGGGAGGGAAAGATAGGTCCAGATGCCATCTAGTGGTACATGTTGGTAAATTTGTTGGTTTGATTTTCTGTTTCCGTTTTTGGTACTCGTGCTCCCTCCAGTGGTTAAGTTAGGTAATTGCATTGGATCTATCCAGTAGCACCTTAGAGACCAACTAAGTTTGTTCTTGGTATGAGCTTTTGTGTGCATGCACACTTCTTCAGATACGTGTATCTGAAGAAGTGTGCATGCACACGAAAGCTCATACCAAGAACAAACTTAGTTGGTCTCTAAGGTGCTACTGGAAGGATTTTTTTAATTTTTAATTTTGTTTTGACTATGGCAGACCAACACGGCTACCTACCTGTAACTGCATTGGATCTATTTATTATTTTTTTATTTTGGAATTAGGGCTCCCCCCAGTGGTGAAGCTAAGTAACTGCAATTCGATCTAAAATTACAGAAATGGCTAGAAGGGAGGTTAAAAAAACCCACAGGAACACCAGTGGAAAGAAGATCATAAGACAGGAGGAGATTAAAGATTTAGACATTTTATGGCAAAAAATCAAAGAATTCAAACAAAATGAGCAGTGAATGGAGAAAAAATTGGAGGAAGTACAGGAAACTTTGGATAAGAAAATAAAGGGAGCAGTTGGGGAATTATCAACAAAAATTCAAGACTTGAGTGTAAGATCCAAAACAATGGAGGAATCTATTAAGAAGACTCAGAAAGAAGTGAAGATAACCAGAAAGGAGACAGAACAGATTAAAGAGGAGGTAACAGAATTAAATAAAGCACAAGAACAAATTTGGGACAATATGGCTTTGATGGAGGTGAGGCAAAAACAGATGAATTTGAAATTTTGGGACATAATTGAGGAACCAAATTAAGATATAAGATTGAAAATAATAACGGAGTTGGCAAAATGGATGGATGCGAAAGAAGATGTGGGATATACCATTGTCAATGATTTTAAGATAAAAGTAAGATCGGCAAAAGCTAAATTGAAGAAATTTCCTGGATTTTTAATTCATTGGAAATGAGAAATTCGATATTAAGATTGAGCTATACCAACAGATTAATTATCGATGGAAGAATGATTATTATTTTTAAGGAGATCCCCACAAGATTCTTAAGAAGAAGAGATGGATACAAACCTCTAGTGGCCTTACTGAAGAAAAATGTAAAACAGTATAGATGGGAATTTCTGGAAAGGGTCTCCTTTTACTATAAGGAAAAGAGATTTAAGTTAACAGATGCCCTGGAAGTAAAGACATTTACTAGAAAATATAAGAATGATTTGGGAAAGATTGGCCCAAGTTTGGCAGTACCTAGTGGCGCAACTGGACTGGAATTGGAGGGGAGGAGGAGGAGAAGGTGGTGGTGGTGGCCCAAGGAGGGGCAGAGGAAGAGGAAGAAGGAGGAGGAGAAGGAGAGGAAGGCAAATAAGAAAAAGAGGATATTGATAATAATAAGTCTACCCAACTTTAATTTTCTTTATTGACAGTTAGAAACAAAGACAATGGCTTTGAAATTGATCTCTTGGAATGTTAATGGACTTAACAAGAAAAATAAGAGAAATAGAATTGGACATGTGTTAAAAAGATGGAATTTGGACATAATTTGCTTACAAGAGACTCATGTTGCTAAAAAACATAGACATTCTGATTAATAAAAAGTTGGGTAGGGAATTTGTTTCTTCTGATGTTAGCAAAAAGAGAGGAGTGGTTATGTATATAAAAGAGAAATTGGACCCGAAATTGGATCTCAAAAGATGAGGAAGGGAGGATTCTTATAATTCAAATATCTCTGCAAGGCAAAAAAATTATATTGGTTGGAATCTATGCACCAAATGAGAACAAGGCTGAATTTAAAAAAAAACAAAAAAAACTGGAGGAGAGGCTGTTAGAATTTATGATCAGAAACTGATAGTGATGGGCGACTTTAATGGAGTGGTAATGCCGGATCTGGATAGATCATCATCTAGAAAGACAATAAAAGAAGGCAAATTACCAAAGACTTTTTTCGATTTGATTGATAACTTCAGATTAGTTGATATTTGGAGATTGAAACATCCAACCACAAAAGACTTTACTTTTTTTCAGAACCGAACCAGAGTTTGGGAAGGATTGATTATACGTGGGTTACTAAAGAACTGATCCCAAGGGTATAAAAGAGTGAGATTGTACAAAGGACACTATCAGATCATAACTCAATTCTGTTGGAACTTTTCACTCAGAGGGCTCGCAACGTCACTGCGGAAGTGGCAGCAGCGGCGGGAGCTCAGCGATGGAGTGTGCACACGTGACATTTTGCGCGTGCGCACTCAGTCCTGACGTTGCGTCGTGACATCGGGACACAACGTCAGGACGCCCCACCCCCAGGGGGTGCCTCCTCCGCCCCTGAAAGCAGCATGGGGGGAATCATTATATTATGGTAAAGTTTCATAAAAAGGTAAAGATAAAGGACCCCTGACAGTTAAGTCCAGTCGCGGACGACTGGAGTTGCGGTGTTCATCTCACTTTACTGGCCAAGGGAGCCAACGTTTGTCCGCAGACAGTTTTTCTGGGTCATGTGGCCAACATGACTAAGCAGCTGCTGGTGAAACCATTAAGCACAGAAACGCTGTTTACCTTCCCACCAGAGCGGTACCTATTTATCTACTTGCACTTTGACGTGCTTTCAAACTGCTAGGTTGGCAGGAGCTGGGACCAAGCAACGGGAGCTCACCCCGTCACAGGGATTTGAACCGCCGACCTTACAACCAGCAAGCCCTAGGCTCAGTGGTTTAGAGCACAGCGCCACAAAATTGTGTACAAAAATGTGTGGATAAGAAGAAATGCACACTAGAATGTTGACAGATTTTCATGAGGATTTTTTAAATGGAGAATGCAGAAAATGCATTTTTAATGCAGAATGCATTAAATTCAATGCAGAATGCAGAAATGTGGTGAGCTAAAGTTAAGATTGGAAATACAGTATTAGAAAAGAGAGAGAAACTGAAGTGGTGGTTCTAAGAGCCGGCAGACATCTTTGCTTAGCGTGCAACCTTAAAAAAAAAGTGACTGGTTTTGTGTTTGCTTTGAAATACACAGAAACCACACGTGGCTTATTAAACATATAACTCATGCAGGCTATAGGAAACCAATGGCTCTTCCCTCTGGGACCGCAAATCATGAAGTATAGACTTTTGAAAAGAAATATTCCTTTGCTATAGGGTGGGTGTGTATGTTCTTGTGTTTAGAGGAAACAGGGAGTTTTTAAATTCTTTCATCATGACAGAATTTCCTCAGAGGAGAATAGGGCAAGAGAATAGTAATAATACTTCCTGTTCCATTGACAGGGTTGCAAGTCTTGACCTGAAATAAGCTCCCCTGGCTAGCATTTTCAGAAGAGAACACGAGACAAGCCTGCTGGATCAAGCCAGTGGCCCATCTAATGCAACATTCTGTTCCCACAGTGGCCAGTCAGGTGCCTGGGGGAAGCCTGCAAGCTGGGCATGACTGCAAGAGCACACAGTTATCCTAAGGCACAACACCTCTGGCAGTGAGGGTGGAGCATAGCCATCGCAGCTAGTAGCCTAGTAATCCATGGATTTGTCTGATGCTCTTTTAAAGCCACCCATGTTGGTGGCCGTCACTGCCTCCTGTGGAAGAGAGTTCCATGGTTTAACTGTGTGTGAAGAAGTACTCCCTTTTCTCTGTCTTGAATTTTGTGGCATTCAACTTAATTGAACGTCCATGAGTTCTAGTGTAGTGAGGGAAGGAGAAGAACTGTCTTTCAAGATACCTGATGATGCTTGTATCATTGTTATGTTATGTTAAGGTTGGAAGCCACCCAAAGTGGCTGGGGCAACCCAGTTGGATGGGTGGGATATTAATAATAATAATAATAATAATAATAATAATAATAATAATTGCTGGTTGTCTTATCTTGCCCAGTCTGGCCCATTCTTTCGAAATGGTAAATACCTCAGCTCTCAAATCCATTGTACCAGACCTCATACGAGAAGTTCATCCATCAACAGTGTTTGAGGGAACCTGCAAGTGAAAAGAACTATTGGGAAATTATTTTCCCCAAGATCCTTCTACTGCAGAGAAAATATTTGGGGTCATTTAAGTCAATATGGCTTCAGGATTGCTCTCCTGTACTATTTCAGACATGTGGTATATGTGTATGTGTGCACTTAGGATCACAGCCTAAAGAGCTGCTGAAAACGCACCAGAGGTGTCAGAACACACCTAAGTTCCAGTGTGTTCTGGCTGAAAAAAGCCCTGTCTGTATGGAATTTTGCAGGTTAGGGCAGATCCCTGTTGGCACCTGGTGGTTTGTGGGCAGGGCTTACTGAAACCTGGTGTGTGATGGGCAGTCTGGCAACATCTGACTCAAGTCTCCTAGCTTTGCTAGTCACACCAGTAACTGGTTGCGTGATCTGAGCCCCAGAAGGTTGCAACCTGTAACTCACAGCTTGCCAACTCAAGCTTGTCTCCTTCTCCCTTCCTATGCCAGAATGAGGTGGAGATTGCCAAGACTAAATTATTCTTGTCCAAACTTGAAGTCCAGGCCAGCTGTGGATATGCAGATGGAGACAGAAGAGTGCTCTGTGTGAGTTATGTGGAAGGGGGGTGCGAGAAATGACATTCCCACTGGTTGTTAGTGGGGTTGCACAGTGGGGTGAGAGTTGAGATGGTGAGCTTAGAGGCACAAATAGCATTGGTGTGTTGGGGTTAGGGGATGCACAGTGCTTTTCTTCTAGAGAAAATGGTGCTGGTACTGCGTACCCTTGCGTATCCCCAGAAAGAAAGCACTGGGTGAAAGGTGGCAGCTTGGAAATGCAGGTGTGCCTTGTGTGACTGAAATGAATTGGATGGCTTCCCCTTGCTTCACTCCAGAGAAACAACCCAAAACGTCTGTGTCTCCCTCCTTCTCTTCCTCGAAGGAATAATCTGTTTGAAAAGATTTCATTAAGCACAAATTGGGGGTGGGGAAAATGGTGCCAGAAATAACCCTCTTTTAACAGCAGCTGGCTTTAAAAAAAATGTTTTTCTCCATTGAGTCAAGCCTTTGACTAGCTGCCAAGAAGGCCTCTCTCTCTCTCTCTCTTAGACACACACACACACACACACACACACACACACACGAATACACAACACCTCCCCCCTCCCTGCAACTCCACTTCTCACTCATGTGAAGGCATCAGGCCAAAATAGACAAATAGGCAAATGACAGGGGGGGGTGTGGATTTTGTGGGAAGGTTTCAGCTGGTTTCCCTGCAGTTTCTGATTCTCTAGAACAGAATTGGGCTTCTTGTCCTCAGCTCCTGTACTAGTCTCATAAACATGTCAGGCTGAAAGAATGAGCGGTCCTGTTATGAGAAAAGATTATGCTAAAGCGATTCCCCCAGACCCATTCAGGAAACATGAAAATAAATGGCTCTCTGTGGAATTGGGTAAGTTCCCCCCTTCCCTTTCCTCATAATCAGCCAACTATTCAGAGACAACATAAAATGCAGGACTTGCAACACAGAGATGGAAAAAGAGGCTGCATCTGGCCTTAAGGAAACCCAAATCTAGCTTTCAGAGTAGAGGCTTGTTTTGGCCACCTAGATGTCTGTTCAGTGGTGAACCTTTCCTCATGCCTGACCCAGACACAGAGGCCTCAGAGAATGAACTGCATGCCCCATAGACCAGAGACCTTGGGGAGCAGATAGGGCCCCCCTGTGGAGGGTGGGGTGACTGAAAAAACAATTCTGTCAAATTGGGAATATCCCCTCACTCACCCAGTTCAGGCTATTCTACCACTCCAGCAAAGTAAGTGGCTCATGTATATGTCAAACAAAATTTTAGTAATAAAGAAAACTGTAACATACTGTCTGAGAGAAAGTAAAAAAAAAAACATGAGACAAGAATGAGGCAAGAATGACAGTTGGTCTCTCTAATTGAACTTAACTAAACACCCAAAAGGAAGGGCACAACACAAAAGCCCTGCCCACCAGATGCCAGCCATTCTACTAATCACATTATGCCCCAGTGTTTTTGTTTTCTTACACAGATCCCCTTGAGGGGCCCTTGGAAGTGAGGCTTGGGGACCCCCCCAAAAAACTTTTCTGTCTCTGTGTTGCCAAAAGAGGAGACAGAGCCACCCCAGAGGCCTTGAGAGCTCTGGGAGCAAAAGAAGCTGAGACGGGTGGGGAACCTTGAGCCAAATCTGGCCCTCTACTTATCCCTCTTAACTCTCTCCAGATTGCACCCTTCACTGGCTCTGCTTTGTACCCCTGAGTGTTTTTGTCTGGATGGAATGTGTCCAGACAACCAAGCGCATGTGTGTAGAAACTAGCCTACTGTACAGTGGCAGAGCGTTGCTCGCTGGGGCAGGTGGGCATGTGCCCGGGTGTGCATGGCACAGCATAGGGGCGATGTGGGCACACCATGGAGTGATCCCCACCCACTGGAGCTAAGTGTGGCCATGCTGTGCCACCTGCCTGGATGCGCAGTGGGTCGCCCAGCCAAGCAACGCGACTGATGCTGCCCGGCTTTGAGGGACGCACTCATGGAACCCTGCCAGCTCAGCACTGCTTTTCAGGACTTGCAGAAGAGGCACAGGGCTGGCAGGGTGCATGCCTATTGCATCCTTCTCAAGCTGCCCTCCAGCTACAGGGCATCATGAAAAGGATGCAACAGCGCACAGCACCCTGTCAGCCCTACACTGTTTAAAGCCCCATCATCCTGTTGCATGCTACCCAAATCTCTGAGTGGTGCAAGAATCCAGGGGTTCCAGGTGCTTACCCAGGGTTCATGTTTCCTTCAAAATGAGTGGAGACTGTGGTGTCTTTATTTAAACATATGCACAACCTGAGACTAAAATGGAGGGGTTCATAGCATAGACACTCCAAGATGGTCCTTCTTCTCCCCTAGCCACAGCCTTGGATTCAAGCAGAAATCAGGCATGGCTCTGACCCTCTGGCTTCCCAGCCTGCTGCCTTGCTTCCAGCTTCTAGTTCACATCACTCAACTCTGCAGTTTGTCTTTCTAACTACTAGCAAACTGAGGGAGGGACCCCACTAATTTGTTCTCTGGTGCTGAGCCACTTTTTATTATTTTAATGGCCCATTGCCTCACTAGGAAGCTAGCCTAGCTATTCCAGGAATTTGAATCCTTGCTTAGATTTTAATACAGAGCTTTCAAAACTGTGTGTTGCGACACATTAGTGTGTCAGCTGCAGTGTATAGGTGTGTAGTGCGAAGGCTCCCCACGTTCTTCCCGGGGCTGGAAAGGGGTTAGTTTAACCTCTGGTTTGCAAGTAGAACTGAATTACTGTGTCGTGAAATGATGCATGTCTAAAAAGTGTGTCACCAACATGAAAGGTTTAGAAAGTTCTGTTTTAACACTTGCTGGATTCAGGAATTAGAAGGGTCTTGGCATACAAGCTACTCCCCCCCCCCCGCCAAACGCATAACAATACTTTATCAATTCCCAGGATTCTTGCGGGGGGTGTGTGAAGGGGAGAGAGAGAAGCCATGTCAGTTAAGTGGGATGAAACTGATATAACTTTTATAAGTTTTTGTATTTTAATATTTTTTGTCTGACATTTTTGTCCGTGTGCACCTGGCTTAGGGAAGGCCCACAAAGTAGCCATAATACTCAGTAGAGACCTGAATTTCAAAGCCACGACAGTCTTAAAACACAAAAGAGGCAGATTCATTTTCGCTAAAGGGACACTAGATGGCAAAACTAAACTGACAATCGGATTCCATATATGCCCCAAACTCGAAACAACTAGAGTTCATTCAGAAATCACTAAACAAGTTCCTCTCCTTCTCCGAAGGGGAAGCAATCCTGGGAGGTGACCTCAACCTGAATATGAGAGGCATCTCTCTGAAAGACACCCACCCTCCAACCTCATGGGCAACCTTCCTCTGAAGGAAACCCCAAACAATTAGAGACTTTTACAAGTTGCTAAAAATGATTTTAAAAAGGGGGTCTCTATGACATTTGGGTGAAGAAAACCCGGGAGACACCAGCCAAACATTCCAGTCTGGGCGCCATGGCACAGTGTCCAGACTAGATAGCATTCTGCTCACACAAGGTCTGATCCCCTTGGTTGAAGCAACAAACATAGGTAGCATTAAAATCACAGATCACGACCCAGTAGAAGTTACCCTTAAAATAGGAGAAGGAACACAAACCACCCGATCATGGTCCTTCAGTCCCATCCTAACCACAAATAAACAAATTAGAGAGAGTCTCACAAAAACTCTACAAAGAAAATAATGACAATATAACAACCTCCCTCCTATGGGATGCAATGAAAGCGGTCACCAGAGGAGCTTGCATGAAAGAGAAAAGATCCCTTAAAAAACAAACCTCTTCAAAAATTAGCAAAATAGAACAAGACATCACGGCCCTCTCATCACGCTACAATCAAACAGGAGCTAAAAAAACCCCTTAAACTTATAGAACAAAAAAGGAGGGAACTAGACTTCCCAAAAATCAAGAAAACAATGATCAACATTCTATATTCAAAACGCTTCTATGAGTATGGAGGGGGAAACTCCAGACTATTAGCAAACAAGTGTAGGAAAAATCACTCAAAACAAGAGTACCAGTACATTGCATCACCAAAAAAGACGGCAACATAACATTCTTTCCCAAAGAAATAACTTCAGAATTTGCAGGATTTTACTCCAAGCTATACACCTCCCACAACCTGCCCGAGGAGGAAATGAGAAAATTCCTAGAAGGAACCATCCCAACCTTAACTGATGAGGAACAGGAATTCATGGACAGTCCTATCATCCTGGAGGAAATAGATACGGTCCTCAAAAACCTGAAGCCACACAAAGCCCCAGGCCCAGATGGCTTTACATCAGAATTCTATAAGATATTCAAAGAACCCCGATGCCCTACATGACCCGTCTGTTCAATGACATCATAAAAGGGGCCCCCATTCCTAAAACCTGGACCTCCTCCAAGAGAGTCTCCATCCCAAAACCACTGAAAGGCAGCCTAAAAGTAGACTCATACCGCCCAATCTCATGAATAAACCAAAACTACAATATAGGCCAACCACCTAAAAAATTCCCTACACAAGTTAATAGCCCCAGACCAGACTGGCTTCGTGTCTGATCGCAATATAACAGACTCCATCAGGAAATTACTGAATCTGATTGAAGAAAGCAAGGAAACTAAACTCCCACTGACAATTATGTCCCTTGACATCCTCAGAGCTTTTGATTGCTTAGAGTGGAAATACCTATTAGCAGTACTAACCAACATAAAATTTGGTCCCAACTTCTTACAAACCCTCAAACAAATATACTCCCGAGCCTCAGCAAAATGCAGGACTAACAGTATGGGACTCTAATACCATAGCAATCCAGAGGCACAAAACAAGGATGCCCACTGTCTCCCGATTCATCCTGGCTCTGGAACCTCTAGCAATCCGGATCTGAACAGCCACAGACATCAAGGGAGTGGAAATAAAAGCCAGAACCTATAAATGAGGGCTCTTTGCAGATGACCTAATGGTCACAACACCAGACCCCATAAACACAGCAACCTCCCTAATCAGAGAGCTCAAGACATTTGCAAAATCTGCAAAATTTTGCAAAATCTGAGGCTATGTGCTTCAACACACACACCATACCCAAAAAGAATTTGCCAACATCACCAAGATAAAACTTTACCGCACCAAGTTCAGATACCAAGGGGTACAAATAACCAGAAACCTCAACAAATTATACCTGAATGAATGAATTTATTATTTTGGTCACAGACTAGTTCCATCCCACATACAATATCAAGGAAGTCATAACACACGATAGGGATACATTTGAATTTGCAATTAGGTAAATCAGGGACAATATAGATATAGCAACCGTTAAAAATATATATAAATTAAAATTTAATCACTAAAATATAGCCTAAAATTATCATTTAAGGCCTTAATCATTATGATAGCAGTTTGTTCCCTAAGTTTTATGGCAATCGCACAGAATTTGGCTACCCTTAACGTGATCTCAGGATCCTTGTCCTCTACCAGGGATTTTAGACATTGAAGTTTGGATTCATTTGGAGATTTTTGCATAGCAGGCTTAAGCAGTATGAGGACCGAGAACTCCCAGAAGTGCAAGCTGGATTTTGAAGGGGCAGAGGAACCAGAGACCAAATTGCGAACATGCGCTGGATTATGGAGAAAGCTAGAGAGTTCCAGAAAAACATCTACTTCTGCTTCATTGACTACGCAAAAGCATTTGACTGTGTCGACCACAGCAAACTATGGCAAGTTCTTAAAGAAATGGGAGTGCCTGATCACCTCATCCGTCTCCTGAGAAATCTCTATGTGGGACAAGAAGCTACAGTTAGAACTGGATATGGAATAACTGATTGGTTCAAAATTGGGAAAGGAGTACGACAAGGCTGTATATTGTCTCCCTGCTTATTTAACTTATATGCAGAATTCATCATGCGAAAGGCTGGACTGGATGAATCCCAAACCGGAATTAAGATTGCCAGAAGAAATATCAACAACCTCAGATATGCTGATGACACAACCTTGATGGCAGAAAGTGAGGAGGAATTAAAGAACCTTTTAATGAGGGTGAAAGAGGAGAGCGCAAAATATGGTCTGAAGCTCAACATAAAAAAACTAAGATCATGGCCACTGGTCCCATCACCTCCTGGCAAATAGAAGGGGAAGAAATGGAGGCAGTGAGAGATTTTACTTTCTTGGGTTCCATGATCACTGCAGATGGTGACAGCAGTCACAAAATTAAAAGCCTGCTTCTTGGGAGAAAAGCAATGACAAACCTAGACAGCATCTTAAAAAGCAGAGACATCACCTTGCCAACAAAGGTCTGTATAGTTAAAGCTATGGTTTTCCCAGTAGTGATGTATGGAAGTGAGAGCTGGACCATAAAGAAGGCTGATCGCTGAAGAATTGATGCTTTTGAATTATGGTGCTGGAGGAGACTCTTGAGAGTCCCATGGACTGCAAGAAGATCAAACCTATCCATTCTGAAGGAAATCAGCCCTGAGTGCTCACTGGAAGGACAGATCCTGAAGCTGAGGCTCCAGTACTTTGGCCACCTCATGAGAAGAGAAGACTCCCTGGAAAAGACCCTGATGTTGGGAAAGATGGAGGGCACAAGGAGAAGGGGACGAGATGGTTGGACAGTGTTCTCGAAGCTACCAACATGAGTCTGACCAAACTGCGGGAGGCAGTGGAAGACAGGAGTGCCTGGCGTGTTCATGGAGTCACGAAGAGTCGGACACGACTAAACGACTAAACAACAACAAAAAATAGCATTTTTATGGGTTGGAGAGACACTTGCCCACCTTTAGTGAGTTCCTGATCTAAATAATATCCTCCCCATAGTTTTAGCAGAGCTAAAAGCAAGATTAGGGATGGTGGGGGTGATGGGGACAATTTAGATCTGGGAAATAGCTCTAGAAATGCTACTAAATTAGTCTGCGCCCCCAAGACTATTTCAGAGTAAAGAATTAAAACATTGGGTGATCTGATCCCTGGTGTCTCGGATCATGTGTAGCTTGCCTCTGAAGCAGCCTCAAGGATGAAGAGTGAGGGACTTGTTAGCCACCATTTTGAGATGGTGTGTCTTTTGAAAGGTGGAGCCCAGCTGCCCCCTCCATCTCTTCTAAGTGGCCCCTCCACAGATCTAATTTCTGGGCAAAGAAACCCTCCCCTTCCCCACAAAACATAACCTCAGCTGTTAGTTTAGTGCAAAGTGTGAGGCAACAGACGCATACTTAATCATAACTCTCAGTATGGAGGACCTGATTAAGTTCTCCAGGGAGCGTCAGAAATTGGAGACAATTTAGCGGAATGGCTTTGCGTTGTTCTTAATGGTTCCATTAGAGAACAGAGGTCGAAGAATTCAGTCTGCCCTTTTGTGTGCGTGTGTGATAATTTCACGGTCTAAAGGATTCAGAGACCACCTTCCTCCCACTTCTCCAGCAACCTCACTTTCACATTTAAAAAAAGAAAAGGAAGTGGTACTGATGGAATTCTTTGTGTGTTGTTCCCCAACTGCCATCCCACACCCCCTAACTAAGAGAAAAGAGTTTTTAATCATATTCCTATGATCATCGTAGGCAGGGGTCAGCAAACTTTTTCAGCGGGGTCCACTGTTCCTCAGACCTTGTGGGGGGCAGAACTATATTTTGAAGAAGAAAAATGAACGAATTCCTATGCCCCACATATAACCCAGAGATGCATTTTAAATAAAAGCACACATTATACTCATGTAAAAACACCAGGCAGGCCCTACAAATAACCCAGAAATGCATTTAAAATAAAGGACATATTCTACTCATGTAAAAACACACTGATTCCCGGACTGTCTGTGGGCCGGATTTGGAAGGTGATTGGGCTGGATCCGGCCCCCGGGCCTTCGGTTGTCTATGCATGATTCTTTAGGTATAACTGGTGCTTGTGGATAAGGACTCAGGGAACATGAGCTACAATCTCTCAACTTTTGTAATGGAATTGCTGCCAGGGAAGAGCAAAATAAAAACAACGTGCTTATTCTTCTAATAATAGTAATAGTAATAAATTTATTCTACCACTCCCATCTGACTGAGTTCCCCAGTCACTCTGGTCGACTTCCAACAAAAATAAAAATAAAAAACAAAAACAAACAAACACAAATGTACACTGGTTCAGACGGGTTTGCCCCATGGCCAGCTCCTGCCCCTCACAAATGTATACACACATAGAGCTGCCCATGAGGCAAACCAGCTTAACCCGCCTCCCTGCAAGCTGGAGACCTGCAGACCCACAAATCCCAGGAACTGTAGCAGCCAGGCACAGTCATTTTGGCGCCCCTCCCCAATTGTAAGGGTGCTTTTTATGTACAGCCAAGGCTCCTGA